>JABASH010004134.1:0-14758 GCA_019776445.1 Tomocerus maximus | reverse complement strand
TTTCGAATAAATTCGAATAGTTTCGAATAAATTCGAATAGTTTCGAATAAATTCGAAAAGTTACTCTGTTTTATACGCATACTTGCAATGGTTTATTGTTATCTGAAACAAAGGCTCTGAGGTAGCAATAACATAGCAATAACAGTCCACTACGTTTTATGAAGGGACATAATGCACCTTTGAATGATGGTGACAGAGATATCTAGACAAAAGGGTCTTACCATTAGTTCCGAATTCTTTTCTCCATTGACAGCATTCATAGAGAAGAGTGGTAGCTGCCTCCATATCATTTTCTGCGTGTGCTATGAATCGAGTCAGCCAGAGGTTATCAGTTTTGACCCGTTCCAAGTCCTGCGGGCAAAAGTCTGCATTCCAAAGAAAAAAGATTTTACATATTGCACCATTATGTTTCTTTTTCTTCGAGTGACTCATGCTACGCACATTTCTTTGGGCTTAAGCCTAATAATCTATCTTATCCTCATCTCCTGACCTTCCTTTCAGCCTCTCATGCTTCGGTTGCGACCTCAATAACATACAAATGTATACAAATACACAATCTTATCGTTACCAACCTAAATATAAGTTTGTATGTACAGCAACATATAGATTTCAACAATGAGCTAATGTAGGTAATAATGGATGACATTTCTTTCTCCTATTTTTCAAGTCGTAGTGTTGTACTTAAATGGCTTTCTTATCTCATGGACCTCTCCCCCTCCAACACTACAGATTCGAGAGTGTACTCAGCCAGAACCTCAGATCATAATGGTGAGGCGTGATAAGAACGCTAAGCTTTAGTAATCAGCCAAAGTATTTCAGGGAAACAATTATTTATCTCTTACTGTCATCGCCAATAGTATGTAACACTCTTATTGCAAGGAAATCCATTCCACTCAAGAATCCTAATTCGTAATATACCTTCCCAGAGAAGCTTTAATATTAGTCCTAAGTACCTTTAATGACTTCAGAGAATAAGTGGATTACTTTTTTCACTGTAGTTAACTACATCATGTAATTCTGAAACCAATTCTGCTCCTTGATTTAAGCTGTCAATAATTGCAACCAGAATTGTCTCAATAAATGAAAACAGAAAGAACTATCCTTAAGACATGTTTCTACATTTTCAGAATAGCTTTATCGATTGGTACTTCAGATCTAAGATATTTTCAGATATCTAAGATAGTCTTAGTCGTATTCCATATGCAGAGGTACAATTTTGAATTGCATAACGTATCTACGAGTACGAATGCTATGTTGTAAAGGAAACGTGACTACAAAATTCTAAAATAGCATCCTTTGAAGATTAGAATCTGACACTCATCCTCATCCCAGCTTGCCCAGCACGAAATCAATACTTGTTACACGAGTACTGCTACATTTTATGCAAAGATGAAAATTATACACTGCACATACCTATGCTATCAAGGGATGGTATGAATACACGAAAACCGCACTACTGGATATAGAAACACTACTTTATTGGATTGAAAGTGAAAATTTTCTACCTCTGTAATAATCAGTTTACTGTAGCGAAAACTGGAATAATCCCCTTAGATAATACTCTATACAATCTTCCTAATGCATTTTATTTCTATACTTAAGGTTTTCCACGGTTTCCTAATATAAACAGAGTTGCAGCCTAAAATAAACACTTTACAATTCAACTGCTAGATATAACATCACTAAACGAGCCACAGAGATAATCCCTTCCCTGTGAAACTTTTCATTCTATACAGGTTGCTGAACATGATCTCTTGTTTTTCCAGATTAAAAGTTAGGAAATTTTAATCACAATGTATTAGCTCAGTATTCAAAAATAATAGAGACACTTGGCTAGTAAAGTAAAGATTAGGTACCTGCAAATGCAAAAACTAGGAAAAACCATTGCTATTTAAACCAGATTTTATTTTAGTGCCCCAATTGTTGAAATGCCAAATTGTTTCAAAAACAGACACCTCTAAGCAGGAACTCTTCGTTTACAATGACAAATAGTGACGGAATTAAAAATAATTAACCTAAATATGGAAACATTGAATTGAACTAACAATAAGATTGCACTGACTTCGAAGGAAAAAATTCCTACAAAAGGCTATTGGATTCAAACAGATAAAATTTAAAACGTAATGAAATGGTAAGGAGAATTTAGGAGATTGCTTTTAAAGATACGAACTTCTGTACCGTGAAATATATTTCAAAATAATAAATCATTTTCCTTGGGGAATTTTGAAAAGTTTGGAATGTCAAACGTGTAAAAGTAGAGTCACATGCAAAGACATAGATATAGTGGCATTGGGTATGCAAGAAATAATTTGGTAACTAGTAAAACCAATCTGAATGGTTGTTTACAGTCATATGCAAGTTACCTATTATAAACTGCATAGTAAAACATGGTTATCTACATTCAAAACACAGAGTTTGTGTTTTTATGTCTCGTAGTCTCGAAGACGAAGAGTGGAGGTATTTGTATATAATGCATGCATACGTTGTACATCTCCAGGCCCGTAATGTCTTTTAGTAAATTGCTTAGGGTGCAATATTTTTATCCATAAGATAGAATTTTTATTTCCATCTAGTGTAATGGATAATGAGTCTTGCAAAATCCCGAGTCGTTTATATTCGTAGCACGTGCAAATGAAACCCTGGGGATCAAATTCTGTTTGATATAGTCAGAGCCCCTGAAAGAGTTCCGAGCGTCTAGTTCTGTAATAAAATGCCTGAAAGATAAGTCCGAATGTTATGGAAGCTTTGAGATGTGTGAGAGCTGTAGTCCATATTGCAGATATGCTTTGAAGTGCCATCAAAATTATTATCTCGTATGATACTACTCCTTCAGTCCCTTCCCTGCTATGTTATGGATGGCTATCTGTAGAAAGACTAATATAATATGGAGCAATGCTCACTGTCCCTATGGTAAGACAGTCCATGCGTATGTTGTGCATTCTCACTTATTTCAGACTGAATATGACATTGCTGAAATAACTGCTTTGTGTTTGTCATGAGGGCCACACCATCGATGACAGTGGAATAATAGGTAGGTATATGCAATATTATGTAAGTACACGTTATACGTATTGTATAGGTACACATTTGGGGTTTATGTAAGTAAGGATTCATATAGAGCTACTATATGGACAATTATCTCATTCCAATTTCGGTTATCCATAGTATCATCATTATCATACGTCTCATTCTCTTTCTATTGTGAAATAAGTGCCTTTTGCCTTCCAGTGTTCAACATCTAAAGAGTCACTCGAATCACAAGTACGTCTGTCTACATAGAATGTTTATATGCATTACTATATAAAAATTGCTGTGGATAAGGTTGGTACCAGTCTCGGAATACCATATGAAATTACTGTCTGTAAATTCCAATTTGAAAAATATGAGAATGCAATGACGTAAGTGTTTATATAACATGGCAATGACGTAGCGTCAAGCCCTTGCGGTTATATGATTGTTGAAGCTGTCAAATTCTTTTGCAATTTCCTATTTGCAAAATGTCAAGAGCGGGACGGATTTTGAATTAGAACGCTAATTTGTTTTCATCTAGCTCAAACACCACCTACTCCTTGATGCCATTATCATTTGGTACAGCATTACTCCAGACTACAAGGCTATGTTGGATGTAAATATAAAATTAATTCATATGCCCTTAAAATGTATTTATAGAAGAATGAGCAAACCTGGTGCTTTGGATTTAACTCTGGCTTCAAATTCCTGTCGGAGAGTCTGAACCATATCTGGAGTAACATCTTCCATTTTGCTGGGAGTTTATGAAAATAGTTTTCTTGATAGGTACGATTAAATATTTAGACGAAGGAAGCTATTAGTATAAATAAAATTCATAAAGTTCATCAGCAGTTTAAACGTTCCGTTTGGAGGAAGCAAATGGAATCTCTTGAATGTTGTCTGGTAAAGCGTGGGATCTAAGTTATTCTTTGTTTTTAGTCCTACAAAGAGTAAAATAAAATCCGAGTCTTGTTTTAAGTTTAATAAAGTTGAAAGCTTCTCTTCTTTCTCAGCTTTCTTTCTTTGATGTTTATTAGTATGTATGAGCGTGGGTAGTGAATATTTATTTTACAGGCTTTTGTATTGGCTTCCTTCTCCTTCCTTCGGAATTGACTTGCGTGGATATTATTCTCTCGCTCTGTAACTGCTCTCACTTTCTCTCAATTCTCACAAGGAATGACGACAGTGTTTACAAGGAGTACAACTCTGAATTTTAAAGATTATTCTACTACCTTTGAGCACTTTTCAAAGCATTGGCATCATCTCTAACTATATCCAAATATCTCATGGAAAAGGATAAGGATATAAATTGTTGTAGGAAATAATTCAACGGAGATGTCCTACATTTAAATAGCTCATGGTTTCTTCAGTCCCCGTTTAAAGTATATAGAGAAAGGATGAGTTTAGAGTTCCTCCTGGGACATAGACGCGTTTAAAACGAACTGGAGTCAGAGGAAGCGGTTGTAGGAAAGAGCAATAGGTTGAGTATTTATCGTTGAAAACATTCCACGAGATAGAGCGCCGACACAGTGCTTGATGAAAATTCTTCCGTAGCAGTCGTTGCTCCGCTGAGCGAGTCTTCTCCGAAAGTTTTTCCTCCAGATTAATTCTCTGTAGCCCAGCAGTCTGTTTAGCGCTTCTTTAGAAAATACACTGGAGAAGGAAAACCGATTTTCTGAACAGATGTACAAACTAGCCGGATTTGTGAGTTCGATTTCTATGTATTATTTAAGTAGTTCAGCAAGACAAACAAACTACAGTTTATTTTCATGAGCTTGAAGTGTGCAAAGTAAGAAAATCTCCTCCTAGGGTATTCCTGGGAAATATATTTCTGTATTTTTAATTTGATCTATGAAATTATTGTGAAAAATATTATGCTTGTTAGTAAGTGAATTAAGTGCATGTGATTAATTTTAATGCTTTATATCGCTAGAAAATGGATCATGTATAGTCAGGAGTGTCAATATTCAAAATGGAATGGGAATGTCACTGGAATTATGTAGTTCAGTTGAGAAATTTACAAACAAGTGTACACAAAAGAGTAAAATGGTAAGTTGAACTTGGATTTCAATTTTCACGGGATCGATGGTACTCTTGCGTACAATCGGATTTCTTTCTTATAGTGTGTTATGGGCTTGTGTAGTGTTTACCTACTTGCGAAACTTCTTGAGACTATGTAGAACGGGAAGTATAGTCTAGAATGTGTGAAGAGTTTCAGTTTTTTAGTCCTGGAAATTGTGAGTTTGCAGAGTTATACGGCTATTACATAGAAAGTGTAATTTATCTTCTTTCGGAGTAATTTCGTTTTGTAAGTTTCTCGAGAGTGACGCAATATAATGTAACATCTCATAGGAATTTCAGTGCTGTTGGTTTAGTTATTGTGACACTAAAGTCAAGTCCTACTGAGAGGTAGCTATGTAATGTATTCTTCAATGCAATAAAAATGTGACTCTCTGGAATCTTTTCAAATTCAATAAGACATGTTACTTTGGCCTACTAAGCTATTTCTTTTTGTCATTCAATATAATCTGTTAGCTGCCTTAGGGAGTCTATCTGGCTTCACTCAATGGCCTTTATTTTTCTGTGTACTTTTTTAAAAATCTCCAAATGTATTTATGTGACTGAATTTATGTACCTAAATAATGTGAAAGGAAGCTCGGATTCTGTCAAGTGTGTTCTTTATATGTCCGTATGGTATTAAATGTTTTTTTTCATTGAGTTACTAGTAAGCAACTTGTAATGTCCTTGAATTGAAAGTATGTCTGAGTTTAAAGAAACACATAAAAATGCTATGTTTATGTTTCGGTTTGTTTTATCTTCTAGGACGAATTTTCTCGTTACTCAGACTAACAATCATTTACAGCTGTACTGTATCAAAAGCTGTAAAAAGTACGGCAGGGAACAGAATAAACAAGAAACAGAATGTAATAGGTCACACACAGTCACAGTTGAGTCAGTTTAGTGTGGTATCTCCATACGGAATAGAAAAAGGAAGAGATAGTGTGTACTTTGGATGTGTTTAGTTAGCTACTTAACTTGGGTGAACTTTGGCTTTCAATTTAGATAGGATGGCAAACCAGCCGTCACAAAAACTTCCGGGAGAAACTAAATAGTACTGCTGCTTTGCAAGAATAGGAGTCAAAAACTAGACGGAGAAAGTCAAGAGAAAAGTAACGGACTGTCAGTAGAGGAATGGGTTATTTCACCGGGTAGTGGCAGTGGCACTTACCTAAGTATAAGTACTAGTTGTGTTTGTATAAGATAGTAATCACTTGGTACCGGTAGAGAACAAGTACCTACGCAATGCACGGAATAGTAATAGTGAGTATCAAGCCCGGGTGGGCTACTGATAAAACTTTCTTCACAGATATAACTTAATGACAGCCATATAAGTTTGCACAAGTGGGCCTACTATTAAAAGTATAAGTACAGATTGAAGAAAACCAAACTTTCGTAACTGAACTCTAGACAGACAAGACTTTGTGTGCTCAACGGTGAGGAAAAGAAAGTTTGAATGTGTTCACGACTACTATAATGGCTATCTTTGGAGAAAGAAAGCTTTTCAGTCCGGTTTTCACTCGGGTGAACTTAGTCAGTGTATAGGGAGCTCCTAAAGGATTCTACAATGCTAGAAGACCTTTTCCACCAAAGACAAATAAGTAGTCGACAAGACGCAGACACACTCGAAACCCACTCACTGACTCACTACCAGACGACTGCTCTATCCATAAACGCACGACAGAAACCATACCGCAGGAAATTGGGCAACTTTATAATTGACCATCTATCGATGTGTTTGTTTCAAATAACTAGGTGTCTATACTCCCTACACTTCACTATTTACTTGATTATAACATGCGTGATATCTGTGTAGATCCTTTATATAGATTGGCACTACAATGGAAATTATTTATCAATTCATATAAAGATGAGAATTGATAAATGGAAGTACCTAACCTAGTCATTAGGCTCTGCGCCCAGTATTCAGACATGAAATGTTGCTTAACAATATGGATTTATTACGTACTTTGATTTATTTTTGACGAGACCAATACACAAGCTGCCACAGGCCACAGCCAGTTTAGTATCACCTCAACGGGGAAAGCTATTGTTAGGGTTCTGTCTGAATACGTTCTAATAAATACATCACATGCATGGTTGTATAATGTAAGTAATGAACAGATACAGAAACGAAATTAATTTTGTACGTATTACTACGTTATGTATGTACTTAGATACATGTTCACATCACATTATTGTGGAATGGCATGCATGCAAGTGCATATCCCAAGCCCTACATTCTGTATATGTACGTATAGCACAGTTAAACAAATATCCATAATACTTTTGATATTAAATTATTACATGCATAAGGAATGGTGAATAAAACCCAGGCATATCTACTTATATGCATCATCCTCCAGTATAGTAGTAAATTATTAATGTGATGAGATATACAATATAATGTTCCATACTCCATACTATCCAGTATCTCAACATTCCCTCTCACTTGCTTTCAATACTTAACTGAACTGATATTTTCTACATGGGTATACCATCAACTACTAATCGTGCTAGATATGTGGAAACCTATTTGTAACATCCTTTTACTCACAAATCTATGCTACTCTGATAAACAATGTGAACAAAGTACAATCATAGGCAGGCAATACTAACAATGATCTACCTACATTCTATACAGACATTATGTTCGCGTAAGCAAATACTTTTGTACAGTTCGTACTGATAAAATACTTTTCATATTTAATGGCTATTATGTGGTACCATTATATTTGGACTTTGTTTGGTACCCATTTGTATATTATTATCTATTGTTGTTTGCTAAGTCAATTGTAAACAGTTGTTTAAACAGGAGTAGAAGATATAGGAAAACACAATAGTATACTCTTATTGTCATTAGTCATTACTAATATAATTCGGTCAAAACCTATTTTATATAGAGCATGAACATTTCAACATTCCTTTTATTCCAGTTTAATTATGTTTTACACTAAATTGACTAGTTCGAACAGTGTGAAATGTCCCGAAGAGCATTTTGCACGAGTCTCGCGCTAACATTCTACTCCTGTCCTTGCATTATTGCATGTAAATAATAAATGTATGTATGTTGCACAACTATCTAAGCTTAAGTTTGGATGGAACGCTATTGGCAGATTTAACTGGTTCCTAATAACTCATTTGGTATCTTTTATAAGAATATTATCAGCTTACAGTTTTAGCTGTCGCAATTGATCTGTAGTTTGAACTTTGATGCGATAAGTAGGAAAAATTTGGTAAATATTAGATTACACGCAATCCAATGGAGTTGACAATTCCACATAGCAATTGTAAGTATAAGTTTTCAGACAGTATTAATGGATGGAATTGACAAGATGACTAAACCTTAGATAATAACTCTATCTTATCTGAAAGTATGTGAATTGTGAAGTACTTTCACGAAGTTGTAAAAGTACCTATTAATAAATGGCCTTTATCATCTAGTAATATTGAAGCTTTAAACAAACATTTATCGATAAGGTAAACTTACTTTAATCAATATATAGTGCTTTAATTCATCTACTGAGTACATTATTATACTTTGTACTTTTTATTGTACGTCAGCTATTTCAAAACTTTATTGGTTCCTCAAACATTTGTATACTTGGGTAGAAAAGGACTGACTAAAAAATAAAGCATGACGGCCAAAGTTGCAGTTAGGAAAGAAATACCTACTCATTTTAATGTTAATGTAGACAATTAATAGTTTCAGATTAAAGGTTTCCAAAGAATGTGCTCTGTATTGCAATTTTACCATATATTATTATGTCACATCAAGTGAAGTAAATAAAGATGACTTTTCACAATTTTTTCTCGTACAGATATAAATAGAAACAACAGACAAGGGTAGGTATTTACTAGATTACTACTACGTACCTATAAGTAAAATGTTACCTATTAACAAAAAATACAACTAGGAAGAAGAGAGCACACGTGTAAAACGTGCCGTACATAAACTTTGCCACATACATAAAGCAAACTATGAAAATATCACAAATGTTATTCTAAGCACGTTTAAGCTATAAAAAGATGCAACACACTACATACTGCAATTTTAAACATGCCGATGTATACCATAAAACGTTAATTGCTCGATAACAGTAGTCTCAATCAGAAGATCATTTTAATAGGTGTATGTAGCTTTGGGCTCTGAGTAGTAGGTATGCAGAGACCATTAATTTCATAATATTGAATAATAAGTCACTGGAATGTAATGCAATACACTAACTATATACTAGCACTCCATTATCCAATAAAGTTATACTCGATCAAGTGATTTTATACATTTGTGCTGTTTCTGTGCTTGTAATGCTAACACTGAGAAACTATTTATTTATGTATTAAAACTGAGTTTCCTTGTTTCCTATACCTGACTTGAATGTGGGGTAGACTCAGTTTAATGAGTTAAATAACTTCTTTTATTTAGCGCATTAAAAATTGCCATTACCTCTACAATAATTTATGCCCCATCATACCATATTGGCCTATAAATCTTTTATGGTCGCATAGAAAGCGTAAATCGGATAGGAAGATAGCACGGGTATGCCATTGGACAGCAAATGTCCAAGTACAGTGTGTAATCAGTCGGTTGAATTTTCCAAGTAAATATATGCTCATCATGTATGGATAACAGTGTTCATGATTTATCGATGTACCTTACTAATATGTAAGTACCAGATATTTTATGTTGGTCTTCACGGGGACATTGAAAAAGTTTTCTTGCTAAGGTACCAGCGCGGTGCAGATATTAGTAATCAGTGAAATTGTCTTTTAAAAGTTGGAACCGTTGCCATAAATGGAGGTACATATTTCTCCAGCTCCCTATAGCTCGTAAATCACACTTTCGTGTAACAATAATATTCTCTAGATCAAAAGCAATAAAAATAAATCTATATCATATGTAGATAAACTTTAGAGTTTAGAATTTAGAACTCTCTGTGCAAAAACCTTATGGCAATATTTGCATTAGAGGGCCGTATGCAAAAAACCGAAAGTAATATAAATGTAAAAATTCTGCAAGACCATACCGGAAAGCAATAATTTACTTTGTTCAAGTTTTGTGAATCTAGATATATGTTTGGCAAAATAGTTGCAGCAGCAAAATGATTATACATAGAAGTTACAACTGGGAGGGATTGCAATGGTTGCAGAAAAACGGTAATGCTTTATGCGCTTATGTCAGTATGAGTTATGAGTCTCTATTCATCTCCCGTCCTGGATTCAGCTTGCAACAATAACATCATTTATTTTATGTAGTCTACCAGATCTCAAACAAAACATAACTGAAGTGATTTGGCTGGTTGTTTCGGTGAAAGGCCTAATCTTAACTGCTCCCTCAGTTCGTTCTTGCTACTCAATTTTGTGCTTTCGTAGAGTGGTTGGTGTGGGGAAATGATGATGATTATCTCTACATGTAATAGCAAACTCGACACGGACAGCCTTCTCTCTTCTCTTCAGTCGTCTAGAAAGGACAATAAAAACCTTTAAGAATTCCTGAAGCATGAATGAACGATAAAAGCGTCTAGGCAGTTCCGAGGGAGGAACATCTAGCATTCCAAGCTTTCACCCGCCTGATAAATCTTCCTGGCAGTAGTTCAGCTGTTTTCTTATATTTTTGCTGTTTCTATAACTTCAAGCAAAATTGGTACTCTTCTTTCTCTACAGCAGTGCAGTTGAATTTGATTGAATCCACTTTCATCTCACAAGCAGATATTTTGTTAAGTTTTGTCAATGAGTTTGCTTTATATTCCATGTGCACACAGTGTTTTATTACGCAATCAATGTTGCGATGATGGCATTAAATGCCTTGTTCACTACTTGCCTCATAACTATAACACTCCATGAAAACCTATAATAATAAGCTATCACCTTCACCACTGTTCTGGACAAAGCAGAGAATATTATTATACTAGCGAATTCGAATTACGTCTTGAACTCTTTAGCATTTAATTTATTATAATATGGCTAAACGAAGAATTAATTAATCGTCCGGAATTTCTTTACCTACTTATTTACTTAGCGAACCATATAAATCGTTTCAAATTCAAACTAAATGCTGTCATTTATTATATTTAAAGCTATTAAAACTAATACCTAAGTATAAGATTGAAGATTTTTGTGATTTAATCTTTCCCAGTAAATATATTTATATAACTGTATTTATGTAGTTTTATGTTTACAAATTTTTATGTTTACAGGAAAACAGATAGCTTACTATAATACTAAGTAATAGTCAGCATGCTTAAGGTATGCAACATTATTATTACTGCACTACTTCCATGTTTCTGTCAAATCCTGTCTATCAAATGGTCGGGAAAATGTAATGTATCTATCCAGAGTAAAAGGAAAGTAAAAGAATATGTAAAATTATGCAGCTAAATATAAGGATGCACTGGTAAATGATGATGTATAGATGAGTAGATGGTTGTAGAAAGTATTAAGTATATATAGTAACTGTTTACTACTAAATAGATATTGTGTTAGTTACAGGGGAACAAAGTACATTAGATGTAGAACAGAAAAGTCTCGGGACAGAAGAGGAGAATGAAGCAGAGCACGAAAATAGCTCTTAGTTTGCACGTTTGGCATTTGGGTTTGGCGATGTAGCAAACAGAGTCAGATGTAGAGACGACTGTTTGCAATTTTATACAAAATAAGTCTAGGAGGTTAGTATAGATAGATAGAGCCGATAAGCAGTATAGTAGGAGGTATTATCAGTGTATAAATTGAAGAGAAACTATGGCCAAGAGACGGAAGACTAAAGAAATAGAAGTTAGATGAAGTACAATCTTTTAGTCTTAATACACATAGTAAACTACATTGCATGTGTATATAACCAGACTACTATGTTGTATGTGAAATAGAAATAGTTTAGTGTGCATAGCAGTAAGTAGTAGGAGTAGAAAGTAGAACTAGTAGTCAGAGTCAGAAGAAGTCCTTATGTTCTATGGGAGCTGTGTGTGCATGTAGTAGAGTGCAGGGGAGAGAGAGACTGCTTGGCACATGGGGCAGAAGCGCTGTAAAAATTGATTGACCTAAATCTGGAATCGGGTAAGCGGAGAAAGAGGCCGAGTCAGAGAGAGGCAGCTGGGAACAAGGCAACAAGAAAGAAGTGACTAGTGTTGCTGCCGTTGTTGTTGCTACTGCTCCTTTCTTCTTCGTTGGCACTAAATCCTCCTGGCCTAGTCTGCCTCCCTTATTATCCTCTGTCTGTCCTCACACTTTCTCCTCGTCCACCACCAACCACTTCCTAGAAACCCACCTACTAAGACTGATCTCCTGTCCACTCAAACAGCTGAAATATTTATCACATTCTTAGCATTTCACTTGACCTACTTTTCAACATTAACACATAATCACACCAACCAATACACAACTATAGTCAGCAACTCTTTTATTTATATTTATTCTCCAATCACCTTTACTTCGTCACTGAATACATTATTTCCGTTTTACAAGTGGTTTTCATTCAATACTTTTCAACTGCTTTTCCATCTCCAACTGTGTGCGTCAATCCAATCTTTGGTTCTCAGTCTCATCATTTTCTCACTCACAATCATGGGAGGTGCACTTCGCTCGTTTTGCACATTGTAACAACAAAGACTCTGAGACTTCTTTGACTGTGATCTTCGATGGTAAATATACACGTATTTACTACTAGTTATTAAATCTGTCACTGCCATTCAATATTATTCACTTTCTCCGTTCTTCTTCCATTTATTCTCCAGTCAGTGTCATCACTACTCCAATTGGCTATTCAGGTAAATTAAAATTACGATTTTATTCAATTTTACCATTGTAAGGTTTACGTGAATGTGCACATCTAGCAGGATTTACCGTTTTAGAATTTTTAGTGATAGTATATATAGCTAAAATAATTTTGAACTGTACGTAGATTCTAAGGTCCCCACGTCCCAGATGTAAATATTTTATTATTTGCATGTAGATAACAATAAGTTAGCGAAATAGGTACTAATAATACTAATAAAAGCACATTATTACTGTGAGTTGATCTGGATGGAGCTTGAAAATAGAGTAACGGAAGTTGGAGTAATAATATATCAATATATATGTACTATGTACATGTATCTTCTGGATTAGTGTCTCTGCTGTTAGTTTAATGTTCAAGAAAACCTGTATAACTGCTGACGTTCTTGTGCTAAAGTTTTAATGCATCTTGAAAGGAAGTTTATTTTTATGTGTACTACGTTTATTGTTGATCTTTATTTATACTGGAGTTGGAACTATTTGGGCTACGTCCCTTTGGAATAAACCAATATCGATTTTAATGGGAAAGTAAGGAATACTTTGCAAATGCATTGCAAAAATAATTTCCTTTGTCAAAGTAAAAGTTTTACAACGGTAATACTACCAGTGCAGTGCAGACTTCAAGGTAGGGTCCAAGTCGTTTTAAACCGTTTAGATTATTGGAATGGGGCATATACAGAAGAGGGAAAATAAAATGACCTACTTTTCTGCCTAAACTATGTCACAGTATAGGAGAAGAAAGGAACACTGCATATATACATTCACGTAGACCTCTTTCTTCTGTTCCATATTGTACGAAATGTGTCGCATATAGTTGATAGTGGAATGTTGTGGTTAGACTCCTATAGTGGTTCTCTAGCTTGTATTCTGCCGAAAAGTAGATGTAGATATATATTTTGCAATGGCACGATGTCTCTGGCTTTTAGGACAAAAGACAATCCCTCAAAGACAATAAAACGGAAACTTTCATTTTCATTAGTGTAGTCAAGTATTATCCCTTTGTGAGACGGTAAAATGGATAACTTTATTATTTGCTGTTCTGGATTCTGGACCACCACCTAATAAATCATTAATGAGCAAGAAAAGTGTCACTAGACGCACGTCTTTTTTATTATATATACCTAAGTATATTATACGTACAATAGGCCCATTGCCCTTAAAATGATCTTCACTTTCTTCATTGTGGATTCACGAAAAACATTCCAAACGCTAGGGCATAGGTAATAGGTAACTGTCGTGCATAGAATAATTGGGGGAAGGGAGAACTGTTAAGGTAATAGGAAGATAGGACCGAATTTAGTTAACTATTTAAGACATTTATTCGCTAGCCTGACATTATAAGAATTCCATAAATTATCCAAACCCTTGCTCACGTAATGTGCAAAATTTTGCTGAAGAAAACCATGTAATACTATTATTTAATGTCAGGCATTATTTTTTTCTGAGCCCTGTACACACTAAAGTGTGGTATTTAGTATTCATGGATTTGAACTTTTGGATATTTTTGTGTACATTACATACATGCGAAATTGCGAAATAAGCAATGAGACATATTTAATTAGATAATTCGCTACAAGAGATACTTTCATTTAAGTACTGTTGAATGGGTAGTTGGTTGTTACTAGAAATGTCTTCCTTCTCTTGAATAAGCTGACGTAATAAAATTAAGCTTCTGTATAAACGTTCAAATAAGTTTCAAGCATAATATTTATCTACACAAATTACCTACCTATACATAGAAACTGCAATTCTTCTCCTATTATTTGCCAAACATTATAAAGTGGTCTGTCTCCATGAGTAAACACTGCACTATCTACGAAATGCCCCGACTTGTGATATTTATTATGGTTATGGTAAATATCGATGAAAACAGTCCAAAGGCACATGAAGAAGTAGTATGTGATGCATTTTCATCAAAAGAAAT
>JABASH010004133.1:0-14758 GCA_019776445.1 Tomocerus maximus | reverse complement strand
ACTTTCTTAAAAATAAGAGAACTTTATTCATTCTACCAGGTTTTATAATTACTTGATCAATATATCGTTCATATTACTTTACATAGTTATATTAGATTTTCTATATTCATTGCATAGGTATAATAAGCATATATTGAGTGCTGAATTTATATGTGTTTACTTATGTTTAAGTACATATAACATTACTGATTCACATACGTACCGTACTTACCATAGAGATAGATAATAATAATAATAATAATAATATATTTAAATCTTGTACGTTGTAACTCAAGCTACAGATAGAGACGTATAGTAGCTTGGGTGATGATGAAGGTAGTAAAGTTACATTATAAAAAAAATTAGATGACTGTACTGCGCTACGCTATGTTGGTATCTATAGCAATCTGTAGTATATTTTGATCTACATTGCAGTACTCTGCAACGGGGCATCCCTGAAATATTTATTTTTTCACTTATTGGGGCAGCAGGAAATTTTTCCTGCTGCGGAGAGCACTGTACTTAATTATAGTGATGTAAAGAAGTGAAGATCAATGTCGGTATATTCTGAATATCCCCATTTTAAATAATTCCTGAAAAAAGCATTACATTCTGCATTTATTCACAATATTCATTCAAAACATTTCCCAGATGCGGCACTTAGCTAAGTAGTTTACTTATATAAAATTAAATTATATAACTTGAACTGTACACGATTTACAACGAAAACAAACATTTAGCCCCCTCGTCCATTTTAGTAGCTGGAAGGGAGCAATCATCAATATTAACTTCGTCGTTTTCTTTATTACTGCATATGCTGGCTTTGCCGCTTTCTGACATTTTGGAATCCTGAGTGGAAATTAAAACAGAGATTATTTAAAAGCTAGACAAGTTCTTTAGCCAACTGAGAAAATGTCAAACTTACTGTGTCACACGACGAACCATCACTATCACCTGATTTTTGATTTGCTTGATTTTTAGGGGCACAAGCTTGACAAACAAATGTGTCCAGTTTCTTTACTTGACTTTTCTTTAATCCGACACAGATTAAATGAAACCATAGATCACATCCTGCGTCGCACTGAACCCAGTCGATCCCTTTTCCTGTACCAACAAACACATTTATTTTAGCAGCTATTTTAAAATACAATTTCCTATATATTTAACAAATTAATTTACCAGACGGCTGTTTGCACGGATTGGCCGCACAGTCGTCATCATACTCTTGAGCGGAGGCTTTGGCTGAATTTGTGTTTTCCTCTTCATCAAGTGAAATCGATGTCTGCTAAATTAATATCATTGTCATCATATTTATGTTACAAATTAGATTAATATGTAAATATCAGTGAAAAACTCACCAGTTTTCTTTTCATTGGTTTCCGGGCGATTCTCTTGTTGTCGCTAGCTTGGGAGGAACCTGGTAATGACTCAATGAAAGAGTTGTCCACTGTTTCTTTCTCGCCTATTTCTTTATAGATCACCTCTTGGACTCTCTGAAGAGGAAACAAAAATATAAAAACTCCACAATATTTTTTAAAATGTATTATTTTAAAATGTGCAAAAATGTTAAAGATTTTCACCTGGATACAAAATCCTTCTTCTTTTACTGGTTTGGATTTACTGGCTTCAACTATTCGCCAAATGTCGTCGCTAATGTCACTGGAATCACATTCCACAGAAACTTCCATGAGCCCAGCTTCCACAAGCAAATTTTCTGCGGCAACAATTCGACTTGCCGGGAGCCTTATCACTGGTTCCAAGAAATTTTTTGGAATAGGGAACGACTTCCGCCCGCTTCCCAAGTTCTTTGACTTTGAATCTTCAGTATCTTTGTTCACTTTTTGAGATGTTCTATTCCAGTCTTCAGGAATCCATTCCTTTTTCTTCAGTCCGTTTTGTTCTCCTGAGCAAGGAGCATCGACCGACAACGTTCTTCTGAAGTTTTCACCTTTAATGTCGGAAATTCCTTCCATTTGTCTAATTTCGGAAATGAAATTTTCTTGCTGACCAATGGATCCGTTTTTGTGAACGTCCTTTTTCACTTTCATGGCCATCTCTCCGAATTCCTTAAATTTAGTTTCCGAATTTCTTCGCTTAGCAGTTGCATCACCAAATGCAACAGGTAAACTCGGCACCAGTAAATTCGACTGAAAAATCAAGATGAATCATTGAAACAAAAGTGCACTAATGTGTTTAGCCGGTAATGAGAACGACTACTTTAAATAGAAAACATTTGATCAAAAGAATAACTTACACTTTTGACAGTTTTTAGCGCCTCGGAAATGTCATCACCACTGAGAAAGTCTTTTGCCTTGTCCATCCAGCACATAGCCCGCTGTGTCAAACAGTGAATGGCCTCACCCTCAACTATTTTGACTGGCAATTTTTGCAATTTTACCAATAAATCTAAAATTGTATCTAGCTTTGGTCGTTTCGAACGAGCACAACACGGTCCAAAATATTTTATTTCTCCGACGGCTATCTTGTAAGCTACGTAAGCTTGACTTGAGATATCGTCGGGAAGTACGATTGTATTATCTAGCAAAGGCAGCGGAACACACGTAACTGAAACGAAATATAAAATGTTTTTAAATATTTAATTTTCACATATCTTCCGCCAAAACAGGATTTCAACAATTGAATTACTAAAGTACAGAATGCTGAGTAACTTACCGTGAAACCATTCAAAACATAATTCACAACGAATCATAAACTCGCCAAAAGGCTTCTGACACACACAATAAGAAGACTCCCCAATATCGTGTCGTTTTTTCTCTAAATTATATTTTCGTAGACTAATTATTTCATCAGTTTCCCACGCTTGACGTTTCTGCAAAATATCAACGGTTTTTTATTAATATGCATTGAAATTTTCACTGTTAAATTGATACTGCAAGTACAACTGCCAAGTAATACATTTTTAATGAAAATTTAATCAGATTTACCTCATACGCTTTAGCTATTTCTCCAGCAGTTTTCAGTTCCGGGATTCGTAAATCGAGTAACATCGCCGCTAACTGATGATTTGGATTTTCTACGTCAAAACGTTTTCTTTTTCCACGACAAGGGACTTTATTAATTTCTCTTCGTGGCACAAGAGCCTAGAATTAAATTCGATGAAAATAATTAAACTCTGTAAACCATTTATAATTGACTAGACGTAAGTTAAATAATACAAAACTCCACGTACTTCTATTAATGTAATGCACGAATTCTTTTTCAAGAAAGCCCGAGCACACATTTCCTTCCACAGTTTTGTGCCATGAACTTGTGAACGAAGAATATTTAACGGTTTCAGATACAATGGGAAAGCTTCTCCTTTAGTGACTAAATTCTCTAGATCGTCGATATAGGGATACTCTGACTTATTTTCATATAATTTTACTTTTTGGAGCCAAACATTAGTTTTCAACACTAATTCTCGCAGAGGAGGCAAGGACGGTAGTGCTACAGGTTGCTCAACTGCCTCTCCCAAAACACATTCAACGTCTTCAAGTGTGAATTTCTCTTTTCTACAATTTAAGAGATATGAATTACTTACAATTTAAGTTACATTTGTTATATCATTCGATTAGCATGAATAAAAAAAGATAATTATGAACTTACTTCGCATTAAGTATTCTTTGGGCCTTTTCTTCCCACATAACGATAAATTCATTTAAACTCGACAAGTATCTTAACTTATTTAGAGTCGCGTGATGACAAGGAAGACTTTCTCCAGTTTCCATCGACAGTTTCAGCTGATTTATATTCCACATCCCCTGAAAACTTTCAACACTTTCTAACCACTTCAATCTTTTGTATATCTGCAACACAGTAACAATAATTTTATCATTCAGCACAAAATACGATGTAATAAGTAGCAAATAATCGTTAATTGATTATGATGACTAACAGTTTGTATGTCTTGGAGATCGGGTATTTCAACATCTAACTGCATGGCTTCGTCCAAAAACGCTTTGATTTGTTTAGAATCAAACTCGCCACTATCTTGTTGAACAATGTAGTATTTCGCTGCATGCTTTTGTTTTCAAAAATATTTGTCAAATTAGTATATATATATAAATCCACATTTAACATAGAAATTTAATATTTTTGAGAACTTACATTCATTTCATTTAATTTATTGATCAGTTTACTGATCAGCTTGGTTTCCTTCATTCTAACAGGGAGTTTTATCAAATCATTAAGCAGTACTTGGAGTTCGCTGACCGTATATGCTGGTTTTGTAGGTGCAGTTGACGATTTCCTGCATAATTCAAATTACTTGTTTGTTTACCATCACAAATCAAATACAAGTTATCCTATTTTCAAAAAAAATATCAATGTATACCAACCTAGTGCGCACACTAGAAGTCAGAAGAGATTTTGAGATTTTTGACAACTTTTCCGCGTCGGACGAAACTTGCTTCACAGTTTCCACAAGCTGACTATTGGGGTAATTATTTTTCTTGGCTTCCTCGACTAATTCTCGAAGCTCATCCATTTCTGAAATTAGAATCATATTGTTTTAAATTGACATAGACCTAGTGAATATTCTAATTCAAAAAATAAATCTTTGCTACCTCCTGCTTTACTTTACTACTTTCAATTTAAGAAATACTGAGTTTATTACTTACCTATTTTATTTTCATCATCCTCTTTATCTGTAACGGTACAGATAACTTTATCTTTGCATATTCGGGACCAATTTTCATACTCGGCTGTATACTCCTGCAAGTTTTTGATTAGCAAGGGTATCTCATCCAGAGTGTATCGATACCTTAAGTAACAAAATGTGATATTAAACAAACCCTGCTATATTTAAATTTATACATGCATTTACAACAACTACAAACAAAGAGACAACACAAAACATTTGTTAGATAATAATTATATTCAGCTTACTTTAAGATATGCGTTTCACTGGGACATTCGCAAAGCTTATCATAGTGGCGCAAACATACTAGTTGGTCTTCAGTACATGGACAAGTTATTGCAGAAAGGAAACAAGTAGTTTTACAGAATTCGCACAATCTATTGTCATCCGGCAGCATTTCAAAGGCGACTCGTTCACTTCCGGTTAAGCCCCAACTTAAGACTACTTTTCTCAACTCTATAATACAACAGAACATCATGAATTTAATCCTATTTATAAATTTATTGAATTTATGAATGTTATGCAAAAAATACCTCTTTCTGTCTCCAGCATTTTTGCCATGTCTTTGTAAGTGCACACAGCTATCCACTGATCTAATTTCTCATAGTCATGAGCCATTTTACAAACCAATTCATCATGAGAGAATACACAGTAACGGTGGAGATTTGAGTAGTGAGTGATACAGTCTCGCCCCATGGCCAACTACAAAAAAATCACAGCTCAATGCAACTTGATCACGCAACACGCAAAGCATTTTTATCCTATAGCAATTAAGATGGGAGATCTGTTATGCATATCGGTCGTACACAAATACCAGTTCACATGCGGATCTAATTTCGGGTGCTGTCCATCGGTAAAAATTATAACTTTCGATCCTAAAGATCTGATCTGCCAAGTTTCAAGTGCAAGATGAATTTGTTCCTATTTACAAAATTTCTTATTGAATAATTATATTTTGTTGTCTATTCTACTGAAAATTCGGAAATGTGAATGTAGTCTCTTGAATATCTCTTTTTAGATTTGAAACACAGATGAGTTTTACAAAGCAATGCCCATGACCCCGTTTTAATATCCCCAAAAAACCCATTACCACAGACAAAAAGTACTATTGGTAATGTAGTAACTTTAATGGGCAGAGAAAGATGCAATTTCATGGAAGTATATATTTATAATTTTAGCCTTTTCGGTGCTTATGTGCAAAATTTACGATTTTTTAAGATTGAGCCAACAAATTCTTCTATTTAAGAAATTAGCACCCGAAAAAATTAGAAATGTGGCTGATGTGTGTACTTGTATCTGTAAGATCTCCCTTGTAATTGTAAATCGAGACTCACCCAATCAGCAGGGGCAAAATTAACTGCTTCAGCAAAGTTGTATCCTTGGTTAAAGCCAGCGTGATACGCTCTTGGAAAAGTTACGATAAATTCCCCTGCTTTTTGATCCATACGGTAGACAGGAACTCCGGCTTGCATCAAAATGTTTGGATTCATGATCGTTACAAGTTGGTGCAAAAGATCAGGTTGAGAATGGAACAATTCAGGGGCTGCCTGTTTCATTGCGATTTCGAAGTCATTGGCACGACACCCCGGAACACCGTACCAAGTTTTGGGCTCTCCCCTACAATAAAATCACATTGAATTAGTTTGGATATTGGGGTGTACACCTCTAGCCAGAATAAGGGGTTTCTTCTGAATGGCAGATTAACTGGGTATCTCCTTTTCAACTTCTATTTGGGGCTTTGCTATTTTGAGATTAAAAATCCTTCAACAACTTTTCTTACCAGTGAAGGTAATTAATTGAGTAACTCCAGTGATCTTCGTTATGCCAACAAAACGTAGCGAAGCACATTCCTACGTACATCCACGGAACTTTCATTCCCGAAATGTCGGCATTGATGTGTCCCAAAACGGATCCCATTAATACCGGCAAGTTGTTTAAGTTCCAGCCACTCTTGGTGTACACAGCATCCTGAGGCTCAATGTTATTGGACGACTCTGTTGGAAATCCGGATCCATGGTCCATTGTGTGTAGATCGGCCCCATATTCAACGGTTACATCTTCATCTATGGCAGAAACGATTCGCCAGAATTCTTTCTCCACCAGCTCCGACGTCACCATCTATTTTTAACGGAAAACAATTTTATAAACAAATGGTAATTGACAGGAGCAGCAATTTATTATGTATTTAATAAAATGAATGCATCCGGTAGGTAACTATATCTTACATGAACTGGCATATTGAAGTAGTCAGATTTGAACTGATCAGCCATTTCCCCAAACTGTTGAAGTGTGTACTCTCTTTGTGCTTGCTCAAATCCAAACGCTTCACCTGGCTTGCTAACTTCCTCAGCAACGCATCTGGGGCATCTCCAATCGCCTAGACATCATTCAAAATGTAAAAGTATAAATATTGAAAACGTTGGAACGATAAAAGGAAAAATATGTGCTGAATTTGGCACCTTTGGGTACTTCTGGGAGAGGAGGCTGCAAGCAAAATGTATGATAACTGTCGTCACACCCGTCGCACAGAAGCATCTTCTCTTCAGCGTCGCCTCCTTTGCATATGTGACACACGTATTTAGCCAGCTGTTTTGAAAACATACAAATAAACATTTACGAATAATATTCAAATAAGTTTTTTTCTGGAAGTATGACTTTACATCGTAATGCAGCCAGAAAGATTTACCTAAACATGGCGTCATATTTTTTAAATGCAATAAAGGCAAAATTTTAGCTACAAGCAATTAAATGTCAATCAAAGGGTATTCATACAGTAAAAATGGGGATAATGTTTATCGCGACTTTTGAAAAATCAGATTTTTGGTGTCTAATAAATGGTAAAATCTATATATGTCAATATAAAATAATAAATTAGGACTATCAAAACTGAATCAATTGGTCTGCATCCTTCACTGCATGACAAATATTTAATTTGATTGAAATATTGAAAGGACTACAAATATTGAAAAATATCTCATTGTCAAACGGAGAAAAATGTGTCAAGTGTTACTGCAAATTACTCAAAAACCTTATTCGACTCATTAAAGTAAATCAAAAACACGGATGAAAATAATTATAATTACTTATATCATTTACCTGAGAATTGTTAACGTTGACGAAATATTTTGGCAATAATATTACAATTTTTAAAAACTAAAGCTGTCAATTAAACATTTCAATGAGTTATATCCTGTGGTGCTACAATAACTATTTGGGATAGCAAGCTGAAACACTCCAGAAACATTTTTGCTGCAAGTTCAAAAAAGCGAAGATAATATCATTTCTTTTATTATTTTTGGCCATGAAAGATAACTAATTTTTCTCTTTGTGGCTACAAATTTTAAGCAGAGAAAAATATATTGGGCGAAGCTCTTGTTTTCATTCAACAACTTTCAAAATAGCAATAATCTCTGCCAACTTGATTACCACCGTGTGACCTACACTGACAATGATCAATGTTATTTCTAATCAAAAGTTTTTGATTTAGCCCTTTAATGCGCAGTAGAGCTTCAGCTTTAATTTCTATTTTCATTTTCATGGCTTTTGAACTCTGATTGTTCTTAGGTAATTGATGTTTAAGGTGGATCGTTTAGGTCGTGTTTCTGATTGGGGGTAATTTTGACGGCTTACTAATGTTAATTATGTACAATAGATGCACATCTAACGAGTTCTTTTCAATAAACGCTCAAAATAAGTTTTAAGGAAGATATAAAATAAAACACTGCTTGACTGCTTCCTCTCCTTAGTTTATTAGCATATCCCCGTTTTGTGACCAAAACATAATGTATATTATACTCAGGGTCCTAAGGTTTACTAAATTTCTTAAAAATGGATGGGAATTTTAATTTCTGTGTTTATACCGAGGTAAATAGTTGTAAAGCAAAACACATCATATTGAAATAGTTAAAAATGGCAATTGATTTTTCAATTATTTTAGTCTGTGAAGGCTTGACCATGTTTTACGGATAAAATAATAATAATGGCAATAAAATTGACGAAACAGCTACAGAAACATTAAGGTGAATACGAAACAGGGAATATTTACAAATGTAAACACGGTAAACATTAGCCTGGAAGCACAAGGACAGAAGGACAACAATTAATAGACGAAAGGTAAAACTGAAATGCACCGTTAAAAACAAAAACGTGGCTAATGGCTTAGTTGATAATTAAAACGTAACAGATGTGTGGAAAAGAAATTAAGAATGTTATGTGCAGGGGTATTTAAAAAGTTAAAGTAGTTATGCAGTACACAAAGAAGAATGAAAAAAATGCCACGCCAGTTGAAAGCGCCAAGTGCAATGCAACAACTAGAGGCTGCCAGAACACCTAGTAAGTAGTAAGTCTACTTACGGGATCTTGGACAGTTTGTGGCTTGCGGGAGTGCGCTTTCGTATCCTGCGCTTGTGACACTGTCAGTGACAGAGACTGTTTATTATATCCGGCCATTTTTGGGCCAGCGCCATAGAAGGCAAGCCTCTTCAGCTCTTTCGACTTGATCTCAACTTTTTCAACACGTGTCGAATTTCCGTTCTGAGGTCATTCATTAGTCCACCGCAATTGCATAACAGATAGGTAAGTCAACAAAATGATTTTAGATACAAGATCATTTGATATTTTCCATTTTACATTCAAATAATGTAATAGTATATAAGTACAAGCTGTATGTACACAATGCACCGGGTATATACAGAGGTCTGCAACCGAATTTCATATCATTTGTTGCATTTTCAAGCATCAAGATAGCAACCCACCCAAAGACACGATTTTAATACAATCCAATTCCACTTACATAAAATCATATCAATTGACAATTACACAGACAAAAATTAAACAAGTCCTGTCAACGGAATGAGCAAAGGAAACAAATATGTGTCTCCACAGCAAGTAATAAGTTGGCAAAATTATTCGTCGTCAACGAAGACCGGACACAAGGCCCAGTCATTCTCAACCTTTCATATCGTTTCGCAACAAACACGTTTCATGGATGGACTATTGGTAAATCCTCCGAGTTTGCACTCATTGCATTATGTACATACGTACAATATCGACATTCATTGTCATTGACAGTGGCATTATTGCAGATAGGACTACGCCACTGGTGCACAGTGCAAAAGGTGCAAACTCTGGTAAGATTTATCGCCACGCTCATGCATCCGTCAGTTGTCAAACTGGTAATTCGTCCACGGCAAATATATTATAACAATACTACGAATTAAAACAAGATTAAGATACTTTAAAAGCAGTGGAGGGTTAATGCTTCATCATTACAAGAAATGCATTGATTATAATAAAAGTTGTAATACTTGTTATAATAAATAATTATACTGAACTTGTGTATACGCATATTATAGGCTTAATAGAATTAAGTAAACAATAAACTTGGATTTAGTAGAAAATATATTTGCACAGCCCTTTAGGCAAAATATTGATTTTCATAGAGAATAATGAGGGCAGGTTAGACGCAATTATTTATTGTCTTCACTACAAAATGAAAATTATTTAAGGTATCCAGATTGAATGACGAGTAGCATTAGAAATAATACATTGCCTTAGAGTTTCTAATGAATATTTTTCATTTCTTAAGTACATGCCATATTTACACAACAGCTTGGCATGCTCGTGCCGTCATGCGTTATTAATTGATTGATTCACATTACATGACCTCTTAAAAAATTCATACTACTATTTCTAGGTCGCTAACTAACCTAGAGATAATATGACAGTACAAGCAAAAGCAAAATAATAGAACATTTGTCCTTTATTCGTGTTTGTAAATTATCCAGCAGGCAACGAAGGACTCTTCGGACAATTCTTTACACAAACAAATACAAAGCGAAGGAAACGTACTCGTACACGTATTTCTATTTACATAAAGTCAGCATACAGTAAAACAGCTGATTTCATTGCACACAAAAATCATTCAGCTATTATGGTTATTAACATTTCCAGCCCACATAAAATATAAATAAAGAAGCATTCTACACGACTCTAGTCACTCCGCTTAAAAAAGCAAATTGCAAACTAAATTGTTTTGATGTACCTTGTCTTCAATGTGATCAAAAACTTGTTTTGCCGCTTTTCCTCCCATTCTCATACTTTTAGCCGGAGACTTGGCGGGGGATGCCCCTTTTTTGAGTGTGTCTGATTTTTCTCCCTTTAAAAATATTATTTAAAAAAAAATCAAATATTAGGCATCTAATATTATGGGACAGTTTGCAGTGACTTCCAAGCCTTACTGGGATCAAATGAGGCTCCTTCTTCTTAAACATATCGTAGGGAAACAGAATCTTCTCATAGTGACTTTTCAGCAGAGCTCCGTAACATTTTTGTGGATTATGTCCCATTCTAGCCGCGAGACGGTTCCATTTCTTGTCATTGTTAACCTTGTCCTTTCCTCCTAAGCTCACAATTGTTTTAAAGTTAATGTTTTTATTCCATATTGACTATTTTTATTTATTAATTGAATACCTTCAGCTGTGACCAATTTATGAAGAGTGTACAAATCGACAGCTTTCTTCTCAATCGTTGGGATCTTTAGGGAGGATCCTTGCAATTCCCAAAACTTGGCAATTTGGTCAAGGAAGTTCAATTTTATTCTGGTTTTAGCCTGAAATCAGAACGTATTCTATTATAAATGCCAGGCATATTATAAGAGCTAAATGGGAAATCGTTTTAATCCTAACTTTTCATTTTCTGATATCACTTTACTCCACATTACTTCATTTTCTTACACATTAGTTGAATGCATAATCAATCACTTACTTAATTCAAATGACTCGATTAGCTAAACTCAAGCGTTATTATTTCGTATAATCCTAGTGCGTATTTCAAGAATATTTAATCAACTTGGTCATAATAGGTATCTAGACCCATGACACGTCATTGTCAACAAGGTTTCTACTTTTTAGTAATAACAATGGACAATGAATAAAAATATCTGTGACCAACAGTGACATGGTCTGGGAATTATATTTTTAACACGTAATTTTCAATTTGGTTATTACAGATTTAGGGTCTATGTTATGAAAACTCTAAGATGCATCCCAAGCCAGCTACTATTTTGGGCGAATTTAATGACTAAAAAATAAAATATAAGGAGATATTATTTTTCCTCAAAACTAAAACATTCTGAGGTCATAAGACAAGAGAGCTGCAAAATGTCAAAATTGACGAAGATATACACAAAACAATGCTAGTAAATTGCGAAGAAAAATCTAAGATTTATCTAACCTATAGAAAGAAGACAATGTAGAGTTGAGTGTAAACGAAAAACCAATGAACTTAAGTATAGAAATGAACTCTCGAAATGCTAAAAAACTTACCTCCAATTCATTCAATCTTTGAACTCTGGGAGTAAACTTAAAGCTGTCCACATCAACAGCAAACGGGGGTTGCCAATTCTGTTAAATTACCACAAAAAATAGGAAAATTGATTTATCATGTGTCTAAACAATTATTTAATAGTAACTAAAATTCAAATGGGACTCTTACCACTGGAGGTTTTATTTTACATATTCCAGCTGCTTCGGCCTGAGGTCTTATCTTATTGATGTATGCCAAGGGATCTTTAAACTCATCCTCTGTAGGTGTAAATACGGGAGCCTCTTCTGGTCGTATAAAATGGAACTTGTCTGTCATTTTACTAAAATAATAATGATAAACATATTTGCTAATTGTTCCATTTAACGCTTTATTAATTTCGAACTCACATCGAGAATTTCAACTACTAGTAGGACCATCACCATCATAAAAATAAATTGTTGAATGAGCTAATTATTTGGAATACAAACTTGCGAGGCATAAAAATGAACTTACCGATTCATCCTCACATCTAACAATTAGTTCCCCTAATTGTACAACAATTGACTGATCACCTTCACCCAAGCACCAGACTGTAAATACCAAAGCAGAGAATTTTATGGCATGCAATTAGCTACTACTAACTGAACCCAATCACCAATAATTTGATCACCGTCATCCACAAACCATTTATTTCAATCCCCATAATGCATAATAAATAACAAGTGTACACGATTATTTTAAATTTAAGCATCTGTTAAAGGCTATGTTGACCTTCAACCACACAGATTAATCGATTTCGGTTAAGCAAGAGAAGGCACGGGATTTCCAATTTGATCTAATTATCTAATCTACTTAATATTTTGAAAAGTCACAACGACAATTTTATGGTGATTTCCAATTTCCAGTTTTCAAGAGCACTAAATGTGACTTCTCACTGTCAACATTGTTGAAAAGGTCAAAACTGTGTTGGCACTAATGTTGAATGTGCAAATCCGACAAAATTGTCAAAAAGCGTGGCAGTAATAACTACTAGATTATTATTGATACTGATGGCGCATTATTACCTGCTTGACTATTTTCTGCTGACGTCAATTCCCTTCCACACGAACTGATAACTCAGTTAATTAAATTAGTTTTTAACTGTAAACTATTGTGTTTAATTTTCAGTTTCATTAAGAATCAGTTTCTATTATCCATCCTTTATCACATATTGCTATATTAGTTCCACCAAATCACTTTTATAAAACTTGAATAAACACAACCAAGAATTTAATAATCAGCATTGTTAGTGACTGATTACGTGTTTCGTTATTTAGTAACTAAAAATAAAACTCGTCATCTTGCTGAAGGAAGAAACGTAGCTAACAGTTTGGTCTCCAAACGACCACTAATCAATGGCTGCTGGTTCTATAGTGGGGAAATGTGAAAGTACAGTCTGTGAAAAATGTTTTGACTAGTAGTAAAATTGCATGCGAAAACAAAGCTTACATACAAGCCATGACTGTCAGAATCAGGGACGGCTTTAGCTCAGGATAATACAGGCAATCTGGGAAGGGCACTAGCCCGTCTAACAAGGCCTGAAACCCAAATTAAAAATACGCATCACTTAATCACATCTTGATCTGGATCTCGATCTGTCTGGACATCTTGTCTGGATCAAAAAACTAACACATTATAAATGTTGCAGTCAGTTTATTCATTTGGGGAGCATATACTACACGTCTGTACATCAATTTCATTTGAAAATTCCATGAAAGGCTCCATAAAATTTTTATGGTCATTATAGACCACTTTTCTGACAGATATTGAGGTGTACAATTTGATAAACTGCAACAACAACAAAAATCTTATTTTATATTACATTAACCGTTCAAAATGTTAATTTTTAAAATTTTGGCTTTTAAAATTTTGGCTTTTAAAATTAAATTAATAATTACTTTCTTTAATTTACGTATTTAAGAATGATTTTATCAAATTGTTTGCCTCAATGTCTGTCAGAAAAGTGGTCTATATGGCCATAAAAACTTTTATGGAGCCTTTCATGGAATGCAATTGATGTACAAACGTACTACTCCGCGTATATATACTAACAAATGTACAAACTGACTGCAACATAGAAACCTTCACCGACCGAATTGGGGTAATATCATTTCAAATCCAGCGGAATCTCAGTTTTCCCCAAATTTCCCCTTGTCGGGGGGTGGAGAGGTCTTTGTTAGTTTTGTTCACGGACTCGATATTTATTCAAATGGGGTTGGAATCTTTCCCGCCCCTTACCCTGACTGACTAACTCTCAATCACCCTTTGGATGGAATACACTCACATTACAGCTTTTCTACTTTATATTTCCAAGTGAACGTTTAAATACCATAATGGGGATTCTTACCTCAATTATGCAGTATCTGTCGCTGCTAAATTATATCCGAGAGATTTTATCTTTCACTGAATGTCAATAAGTAATGCAACTTTGGGAAATATTGACGAATCAATCGCGAGAATCAAAAAAGCCATCTGAAGAACATTGGTGATTGGTGACGACATGTACTTCGGTTAGTTCGGTTAGCCAATCCTAATCTATCAGGACACAGATGACAGGAAGAAACATCGGCAGTCGTCGAGATCACCACTCAATCTAATACTTTATTAAAATGAAGAGTATTAGTACATAGTATCTGGCTCGGAATATGGCCTTAGTATGGGGACGGGGACAGCGCCGTCGTCACAAGGACAATAATCATAAATGATACCACTATTATAGTCAGACACCTGACTTATATAAAAGTAAACATATATAAGTCAGAACTCCCAGCCAAATTTCGCGCGTGTTATAGGATG
>JABASH010004132.1:0-14759 GCA_019776445.1 Tomocerus maximus | reverse complement strand
CATGCGTTCTGTTCTGTGGGCTCTGGCAACTGTATACCATAGATCAAATTCTCTAAAGCTATAGATAACAGGAACAGGATGGGTTTGAAGTGAATTGGTCTTAAAAGGAAAGGTATTCCATTGAAGTGGAAAAATGTCCTGAAGAAACAACAAATGGCCCTTCTACCTCCTGGTTATGCAATAAAGCATTTCTGCAATCAAAAAACATCTTTGTAAAATAATAGAAAATGTTGACTAAAAGTTATAGCTTTAAAAATTGAACCTCGTCAAATATCAAATGTCAATATCTTTGATTACGAAAACTGTGCTTTCAAAGACAAAAGAGTATACTGTAATTTTCTTTATTCCAAGTTTTGCAGATATCATTAGAGCATAACATTCCTCGATATCTTTCAATTCAGGCCGTTTTATTATTTTTTGGGGACCATTTGGTAACATTCGACTTTTCATTCCTCGAGCAAAGACCTTTGAGTAGTTCCAAGTTACCCGATAGCAGATAATGTACATTAGCAGAAGCAGAGCGGATTGAGAGTGAGACAGACTGATGGTGAATTGTAAGTGGTAGTGTGAAAAGACCATATGCTGAGGATGAGGAGGGTCGGTCGTGTACCAATTCGACGAACAGTGAAGATCTGCTGAGTAGGTGCCCTAATCCTTGTACACTACTCGTGTCTCTTCTGTTGTGGTTTCAGAGTGCTACTTAACATGTTACTTTTAGTTAGCAAAGTATTTCTAGCAAACACTCGAATCATTTCACGGACTCAATTCTGCCAAACCTGCAATATTCTCCTTTCTCGTCCCCAATGTATTTACCATGTCGAAATGTTTTATGCTATATTACACAATTATATTACATACCTATAGATACATTTTAGACGACAGGATTTAGGTTGATGGAGTAAATACCTATAGTTGAGTAATTTCTGCATAACTAAATACCAGTAGTCACTACATAAGGGAAATTAAGTTGATTGCCTATAGAAATGAGACAATGCCTAGTTTTAGTGAATTCAAGCTCACTCAGCTTCATAACTTTGTTTAATGACAACTCTGTCCGCTTCATTATCAGTAGCTACCTACCTAATTCTCTTTCTTCTGTATATAACTCAAAACTGACAACTTTCCTAAATACCTCCACTTTCACTTCCTCAACTCGTGCATAATATATTTGCCCAATAACGGGAATGGCCCTAATTCTTCTTTGACTAACTGTAATCATGTATAGTAGTTAATATGCAATATTCTAACCACGTCATGCTATATATGTGAAGCAGTCAGTCCTTCATGGAGATTGTTTTTCTGAATATCTTCATAGGATACTCATAGAATTTGCAGATGTAATGCATTCGATTTCCTTGGTGTCATTTCCATAGCATAGTATCCACGGAGTATGCTATAAAACGTTACAATAAAATTTAATGCATTATGTAAGGATATAAATGTTGCAAATAGTAGTCCATCTACTAAGTGAAGCCAGGCATTCAATCCAATTATAGTGAATAGGTGCACTCTGCTGTCTAATGAAAGCTATTGTCTGTTTTCATTGGATTTCCTGCAATACAATTTACATATATACACTACTAAAACATTCTGCTAGCTATTTACCAAAGGACTGTTTCATATGGAAAGTTAATCTTCTTCCTTTTACTTACTATTACATTTGAATATCCATATACTAAAACTATACTTCACCATAAAGTTAGTAGAATTACGGACGTAGGTATAGAATTTTAGTGTTTTTTTAAGTGATAAGAATGACTGCATGATAATTAAAAGTTAAATCAAAGAGTTATACACTTGGTGCACACATACGCACTACAAAAAGTTTCCTATTCAACCTAACCATTTTGCTACATGACATCCTTAGAGATGCAAAGAAGTATCCCCGAGTTCTGTAAAACGAAAAAGCAATTGTAATCCTAGAAGAGAAGGGAAAGTAGATGGCAACATAATCCATCGTATTGCATACCATATTTGGAGTCTGTAGTACCTGTCATAAAAATGCAGGGAAATTGAAAGAGAAAGTCCTAATCCAGTTTAAGATGGTTCTGTTGACTGCACATAAAGAATATCTGGTCTGCTTCCAAAATGTGTGTAGGTATACTTTCTCCAATGATGAAAAATAAGCTGGAACTTCTTTCTCTTGAGTTGTGTGTCGTTTCGGAGAAATATGTTGCTCTTGGATGAGAACTATGGATAGGAAAAGCCCACATTGTGTCTCGGTATATTGTACATGGAAGGGAAGGCTAAGGAGATAGCAGGAGCTCCTGGTTTGATGATGGGCTGAGCGAGAAATCAATTTTATTTGTAGCCAAAAGTGTAATATAACAAGGACAAGTGGAGAGGCTCTTCCTCAAATATACTTACCTAAACACACTCTGGTTATATCAAACCCGAATAAACATGAACCTGGACGCAACCTGCCCGGGGAACAGCTTTTCTGTGTGTACATACAACTAAATAAAGTAGACCAGTAGTACTATGTGTAGCTACCGAAGTTAGTTTGTACTATAAATTGGATGTGCACTACATTTTAGATAGGTATATAATACACTAGCAGATGCTATACTTATCCTAACAAACTGCAGACCACAGACTCAATCGATTGCTATTATTTATTTTGTTCGTTTACTTTACTCTCTGCCTCCCTATTACTTTTGTATCAAACACCATTGTGCATACTGTATATGCACTATCTATAATTTTTATGTATACTCTTACCAATTTCACTCCATTTTCCAATTCTCTCTTCTAGTAGGTGGTATCCTATGGTTAATGCGGTGTTGCTCTGCGGTGTTTGTTTGCACCTTCTACGGATGCCTTTATCAGACTAATGATAGCACCAGAACAACTCGTTAACGATTCCTTTTTATGTCTTTTTATCTTTTGCTTTATGATCTCCTTAGAACCACTCTCACTAATCTCGCTAATGCTAATGTACAGCAATGCAATATAACTATAACTGAAACAACCAGCCTTTAATAATCTCTCTCTTACTTTATGCACTTGTGGCAACAGCTTGCTTTTGATTAAAAGCAACCTTATCCAGCATCATAAATTTTAATTTAACTGTCGAGTGCCCGGATCACTGCGGTATTTCCGAACTCTACTGCTACTTTGTCCAACAACAGAACCGTTATGGATAGCGTGCTACATCTTTTACAACTTCTTAACTTTCATATTTACATTTCAATGTTAATTAATGTCTGATGTTCTGTACACCATTATTTGCTGGTCCCTTTAGTTGTGCTAATAAAAATGAATACACTCACATCTTACCACGATTAGATACTCATTTTATTATACGCCCAATTTGCAGTAAAGAAATACCATGGCCATGACATTGTTTTCAAGTGCCAGCCAGTTTTACAGCTATCATAGCGAAGCTAAAGAAAACAAGTCAAATAGTAAGTAAATTGATAGTTTATACTTTTATTTTTGTCCTATATGCTAAGTATAAGCTGATAAATCTATACAATTTACAATACATGGTAAATATAATTCATTTTACAGAAGCATACAATATTTTACATATTATCGACAAATCGACTTGAGTCCTAAAATTCTAAAATTCACATGATTTTAACTTGCTAACTGATTGTTAGACAAGAATTTAGAAATCAAGCAGTCTAATCTGAGATGAAAGTGCATCAGTAGTAGTCCTACAGCAGGTACAAGGTTAATTTATTTTCTTCTTTGACAATGGAAAATCTCTAACTTAGTTTAATTTTACAGGATTTTGATATTCTTTGTTGATATAGGTAATGTTTATGTTATCAATACGTTCACGATACTCATGCTGTCTAGATATTTTAGCTGTGCGAAAATGTGCAACATAATATATAGAGGTAATAAAGAGGTACCCAATCTAAACTTAATGAAGCTAAAATAAACACAACAAGATGAGTAGTAAAGGATTAGAGAGACAAGTATTTATTTTGTACCATTAACAAATATTTAAACATACTTAAAACAAGTGTCTACAACGCTTTCTGGAATACTTAAAGCCTGAAATATGATCTAGGCTAACGGGGAATAAATGTATTTAAATATCTATTAATATAACCAGTAACATTTTGACACGCTACGGAGTTGAATGATTGATTGATATAGAATGGCATGTGGGAGTAGAGAAGTTATAGCTCGAGAACACCAGCCGTGGCATATTCATCTTCACCTGCATTAGGAAAAGCTATTTCTCCATTCTCATCCTTATGATCTTTGAAGTAAAGCCTGGCGAGTTCGCGAAATCCCATTTTCTTAGCAATTTTCTGAGTGTACGGACTGGTGAAGGAGCTCTTGGCCAATTTGAATCCTTTCGATTTCAACAGAGCAATGGCCCTAACGTACATTTCGGTGGCGAGACCTTGACCTCGAAAGTCTCTATCTACAGATGCCATGAACAACTCTGCGTAACGATCCACGGATGGAAAATTCTCAAAAACTTTGCTATCCTCGTCCAACTTCATGAGGAATGGTAGGATTTTCTTCATTTCCTTGGATTTCATCTCGAGCACGCTCTCGGGTGCGTTTCTTTCGTGTTCGGCTGTTATACGGGCTCCAACCACCTTCACTCACACAGACAGACAGACATTAAGTACAATACAAACATTAAATATTGCAAAAAGAGTATATCACTTTTACACTAGACACGACTGTCTAAGTATATCCTCGACATGTTCGTGCTATACTCAATGATAACAATAGATCTCTTTCCTTGCACTCTCTTTCCTATTTGCTTTAAGAAAGGAAGAGTGTCAAACTGTCAAAGAAGGAATTCATTAACAAGCCGTAAAGTAACAACAAGAAAACAGACAGCCAACGTTACAGCTCTTATTTGTTTTTTAATGCACAAGGAGCTTTTGCTTTTACTGTTCACAAAACTCGTCTTCGCGTTAAGCACATTAAGACGCTGTCTCCTTCAACGTATACCTAAGTGTTTCTCTTCATGAGAATACATTTGTCCTCATTCACACCACTACTGCACTACTAATAGTACATCAGTGACAAAAGCAGCTTTTTCCCTAGAAATCAAGCAAATCCTTCCAATTTACTCGTAAACTTAAATAGACAATTTCAAGCAAATGCGTTTTTTCTGCACACAAAATTAAAATAGATTTCATGGTATTTGGCAAGTGAATTTTTCGGTGAATGCAACATGGAAGTCAAAAGAAAAACAAGTTGATAACTTTTGTAACTCTTCATTAGATGTCCTACAACTGAAGATGGAGGATGAACAAATGGACAAACAAGCAATTACAATTGCTTTAAATATTCGAAGTCAGAGATATAATATTTAGCATCAAATACCTATGGATATTAAAGATACAGTCTGTATCATACAGATAGAGAAAGATCGCTGTGACAGATAAGAAAAATAGTGATACAAATAGAACGAAAAGGAAACATGTCCATGCAACTTTGTAAAACTTCTACCTCTACTCTACACTCTACACTAAACGAACTCGGCGGAAAAACGGAATAAATTTCAATCCCTAGACCAACATAAGGAGACATAAATAAAAATACTACTGCGAAGCCAGAAATGAGCATAAATACATATGAAATGACTTTGTGAGGTGGTACTTCGGTACTATATTCTCCCGTCTATTGTTTTCGTATACTAAAGAATTGTATATACGAACGAGATACGTGTCAATAGGTTTTTACTGTAATATTTTTGTGGTACTACTCAATATACGAAGAGGAACAGTTGGTTGGAGATATTGTTGATAGCTGCCTATCCTAGCATGTGATTTGTTCAGAAACATTTTCTCTACTTTCTAATCATAAGAAAAGCAATTTAACAAACGCGTCCAAATGATTACATCTACTGAATCGTAATTTGTCACGTTCAAATAAACAGGAGAACAGAGAAAGTACCTGAATCTGATGTATAAGCAAAAAGAAAACATCTAAAAATAAGGACAAGTTTTCCGTTAAGGAAGATGGAAAGTTCCAAAGGGACGAAAAGGAGAAGGTTCTATAAGTAATAAAATGTTTTCTTCTCACGGGAATCGTTTAGATTCACAGTGTAAAATTATTCAGCCACTATTATGTAGGACCATGCAATGGGAAGACGGATAGATTGGGAAAAATATAGAAGAGGTAAACTGTTACGTCGACACAGGGACAATCTTAAACCCAGATGTGCAAATAGCATCAAATAGCAAAATAATGTTAAATATTTACTCAACCGATTTGTCTTCTTGCACAAATAGTACTCACTTTATCCGTGCCTTTCTCCGTAATGAAAAAGCTCAGCCCGTCCTTAAAATACGTGAGAACCATTTCATCCATATCGGCAGCTTTCTCATCCGAAAACCCAGTCAACACATTGAGAGGCTCGTCGTGGTAAAAGTTATTTCGCATGTGCTCCAAAATCTTTGGATAATCTTCAGGCTCAGCCTTTTTGAAAACAAAGTTTTTCCATTCCCCTTCAACTAAATCCTCCATTTTTTGTTGTTTACTGACAATGAAACTTTTAATTGAGTATCAAACTTCTTAGCAGCCAAAATCTATCCAGAATTTATGCTTCACAGAAAGAATTTCACAGTTTACAGCAATATACAGTTTTTACGGGACTCTTCGAAAAGAGAAATATGGATTTTGTCCCAGCAAGAAAAACCTTGGATCGATTAAATCTATCCTTGACAGAAGACACTAGTACACTAGTTTCGTTTTGTTGCAATTTGAAGACAGCAGGGAAGCGTTGATACAAAAATGGAAAACCACCTAATTTTCCCTCCACGAGGTATCAATTCTTCTGTAACTTGTTCAAAACTCCTGCAGAAAGTTACTCTCTCGATGAGTTACAGAACACCCATGTATTTAGACTGAAGAATGTTCAGAGATACAACTTGTACAGGAAAGATATGTAATATTCTTGAACAGAGTAAGAACGGAGAATTAATTAAAAGACTTTTGCTATATGAATGGAGTTCATTTGCAAATATTATTTCGTATTGTTCGGTGAGTGTTAATTAGCAGGAGAAAGAATATTAATTAGAGAAAGTACATTGTGTCTGAACTAAGCATCTGTTCAGGGTATATCATTCCCAAGGATGAAAAACTACCTAGCAAGCTATCAAAATGTCTCTTGTTGGGCACACTGCTATTTTTTGGATGTCTGTTTGAAAATCCGTCTTTGTTAATTTCCGTAAAAGCAAATGAAAGTGTCTATGTTTCCGTTAAACTATAATCATAGAAGACTATCTCTAAACTGCCTACACAGCTTGTATGAAAAATAATTAAGTTTAGTGCAAGTAGTTACTTATTTAAAATGGACTTTACTTTCAAAGTTATTTTTTAACAGTAAATAATATGCCAATTGATAAATGGATGCTTTTAAGTATATCTACACTAACAAACATCGCAACCAGTAATTAATTATGGATAAAAATTTATGGTGCTTTTATGTAAATCTTAAAGAATGGGGAGATTTATTTCTATGAACTATTCCACTAAATCTTTGTATATTGACATTCGACCCTTTAATAAGAATTGCAAACCACAGTCTGTCTTTACAAGCTGTGTAGGTAGATTACTAATAGTCCTATATGATTTCATTACGTGCAACAATATTACGGCAGTAGTGTGTAGTAGAAGTTAGGTAGTTAAATGTTATCTCGAAGAAAAAAGGCCGTGTTTGACTTTGACTAGAAGAATCACATCTCTTACAAATCCAATTCAATCTAAGAACCAATTTCCGATTTTATCACGAACGCACGAACACTTCACAAAGCTCGAGACGGGATATGTGGCAAAGACTTGTAGTCGTCGTGGTGTACTCTTGACTCAAACCGTGGTGGAGATAAAATGACACTGGAGATGACAAAGTGTGTATGCCAGTCTCAACCGAATTCTCAGCAAAATAAACCCAAATCTCTGGAGATTGTTATTTTAGCTTCAACCTAGCAGTCTGATTCTGATTACATAGACTTATAGCAGATTACAAGTCTGTAGTTTCCATATGAGGTGGTGTTAAATTTTAACGTGACACATAAAAAACGTGCTAACTTTACACTCAAGAAGTACATATAGGCAGATGAATTAAATTGTAGTGGAATGCAAACACGTTTCTGTCTTCTGTAGTGTCTATATCAGTGAAGATTCATCCGCACTGGAGGAGATTCTAGTTAAATTGAGACATTAAGAGATATACTATGGAGAGTATGTTCTTGGTTGTCCTAATTATGTAACGAAATCTCAAGCTAATTAGCAATAAAACTCCAGAGAGTCGGAGCAACAGGAAAATGAAGTAAATGTAGTAGACCACAGCAGTAGGGTTTACATTTTAGATGTGTACAAAACAAACTTGGGATATTCCGTAGAAAAACTATTTGGTTGGGGGTGATTGAGATGGCAAGACAGCGTTTTCCGGTTCCGTTATCCTGGCTAAACCTAAACCACGACGATGCTCCGGTTCAGTGCCAAGCCGACAACAGACTGACTGAAATAATGAAACGAATCGAACTATTTCAACTATTCGGTCCTTTCGTCGCCAGACTCCGGGCGAGTTAGATAGCATTGGATTGAGCTGGCGCTACCTCGTTTCTCTTCTCCAGCAGCTCTCCAGCCTACACATTCTATTAGGACTCTTCAACCTACAACACTGACTTGTCTCTCAAATCCAAATGATATAATATAGAACGCAGTCTTCTCTGTGTTAGTGGGGACTCAGCACCCGTGTGGAGTTTGAGCCAAATAAAATTTAAAGAAAAGATCTTCCCTAGTGAGACGCACGGACGGAAGCTTCGACTCAAACTTTCCTAGTATATGTAGTATGGGTATGTGGATCATTTTGGAGTTCGTTGGGAACTTATTGTTAGTTTGCTCTATTCGTTTCCTTGTTGTTACAGACTTCCAGAAATTGGCTTCGTAAAGTCTTTGTATATCAGTGTATTGTATTGCTTTTCTTCTCGCTGAGCTTTAGCTAGGGAATCCAGACTGATGTCAGTGAAAGAGAAGAGAGCCAACAACGTGAGTTCTTTCTTCTTTTTCTTATCTTCTCGAGAACACTATTCCAACTTGCCAACATGTGTCACTAAAGACACGACAAGATGCAGGCACTCGGAATACAAATTGAGAAATGCCATTTATTTTGTCAATCCTTTAAGTCTCAACCTCAGCCAACCTCATCCGATACTAATAATGTTAGATTATATGTATGTATCTAAATGCTCTCTAATATCCACTACCTCCACAATATTACACTCAGCTATGGTCTATCAGCCATGGCCAGGAATATTGATGCTTGCAAATTCTGTCTTACTTTTATCCGATTTGATATGCACTAGTTTGCAGTTCAAATAATATACTACTATAGTACGTACTGTACATAGTGTATTTAGTATATTATAAGTTCTAAGGCATAATAGTTACTTTCTTATATAGATACCGTTATTGTGATAGTTCATTTAGTGATTTTATGGACTGTGCAATTTGTATACAGTTAGCCTCTCAAAGAGCATCTGCATATGATGGCCATTTAAATCATTTGTACAGTCATTGGACATGATGTAATTATTATATATTATTATATTACAGTTTCTAATAATATCAAGTTCATTTACATATCCCACAGGAGCCATCAAACCGCGCTCAACATCTCCAGTGGTGATGGTGACTGGAAATGAATGTCGTTTGGTGAAGACTACCTGAACAAATTAGCACAAGCCAGCTTTAGGGATATCAGAATTTCGAGATTGTATTACGAAAGACAGTCCTTGAGAAATGAAGAACATTATTCCGTTCGTCATGATACGTATGTAGCTACTTACATATCAGTGACAATTTTTAATAAAAAAACTTGATATTTCAGATGAAAATTGATATTATTTCATTCTATTCTACGGTATAGTATAATTAAATTAGGTATGCATTGAAAGATTGTACATGAGATGGGAAGCAAAAAGGCACCCTATAAAGTATTTTCTTAGATGAGCTAAAGCTAACCTATTTCGGAAAGTTTATCTTGCCATATTTAAAGAAGTCGAAATATCTCTTCTAGTAAATCAGTAATGAATCTGTTTCTTAGCGAAGAAGAATCGAATTAAATGCCTGCCTAACTCGCATGAGACTAAAGTGCTATTAATACTTCTAATTCAACTCAGTCTACCAAATTTTATAACACCATAACATAACAAAGGTCGTCCTATTTTTAATAACATTGATTTGTGCAAGTTGCTTTTATGTGCATAGCTATTTGTTTGTTCCTATTTCCTATCCGGTAAAGCTAATAAAATTACAATTCGTGACTCATGAAATAACAAGGTTGATTGTAAGTAATTAATTATAATTATAAAATATATACTACGGTTACGTGGAATAGTTAGTGTTTTTCCGTAAGTATCTAGTTGTTGCATATTGTTGTATCCTCAAAGCAGAGGTTCCATGGTGGACTAAGTAGGAAGTTACTGCTTGCACCGCTGAGGTAACCTTTCAACCTTCAAACTTACGTAAAGTCCGTCTGCCCGTAATTTTCCATTTTTACATCACGGAAATCAGTTTTCTTCACGTAAGCGTAGGATTGCTACGTAAGGGGGAGGAGCTTGCGTAAAACTTACATTACATGAAGCAATTTCTTACACTATCGGTTATCTATCTAATATTTATCTTCAATGCAGTAGTAATTTTAATACGTATTTTAATTTTATTCACTTATCAAGTTTAGAGAAAAATCTCAAAAAGTGGGGTTTTTTTATTAATTAAGTACTACGTAGGACGCACGTAGACTACGAACTACTTATAATACACGATACTAATGTTATGGATGATAATACATAAGACCATGATAATACCAGGGGTATTGTGATATGATATACACAGATAGGATACAGAGTACAAATGTGTTATAACGTTATACGTTATAAGATATAGGTATGGTATGAACTGGCCATTTAGGAATATTGGCAATTGGTATTATTATTTATTAGGAAGACCCATGGACACACGAAATGTGTAAAGTGGACGGGTGGACCGAGTGTGCGTTTCGGCTGAAGAAGTAAGTACTGTACGTGAGATTTATGGAGTTTTTGAAGACATTGGACATTATAATGCATGTTTACTCAAGATCAATTTAACGATGCTTGCAAGCAAGACAAAATTAGCTCTGTTTCACAGGTCGTAGCTGTGTTTTTGCAATCGTACAACAGCTTCACATCCAGTAGAGAAGAGTATTTACTGGAAGAGAGAGAGAATACACGATCCCTATGAAAGTATCGTCCAATATGTGTACGACTTCTGTATTCTGTATCATTAGTTATACAGATTTTTTCAGAGCTTTGAGATTACAGTTTACAGCCTTCAGAAACGAAAAAATAAGTACTTGTCTCACCCTGCTTCAATATTATTCTTAGCTAGAAAAGTGAGAATGTGTCATTCTTGAAGCATTACGACTATTTACGTATGCCTGTACACTGTTTTAATTCCTTGAGTTTTGCCATAGTACTAACTCCAACTGACTCATCAGAATTACTTCAATTGCATAATCACAATAAGAGTTACTATATACTAAGAGGAATTATACAAATCACAGTAATAATGATAGCTGTACTGCAAGCATATTGTATACCAGAGAATGCATCTCATGGTTGGTGTGCATGAAAAAATTTAACCTTGTCATGACGAGGACGAGAACAAGTTTATGTATCGTATAAAATTAAATACTAACTCACAGCAAGAACACAGCTCTATAGATGAGCAGACGAATAAGTTATAAAAGATCCTTCATTATTGAGTAAATGTTTATTGTGATGTACTGTATGTAGTATTCTGTCATCCTTTAATAAATACAACACTTTATACTAATACAAAAAAATATTAGAACTCATCTAGTCGCATTTCCAGTCGTGCGCAATTCTACCGAAAATATTCAATCTTTTATCGAGCTAATGATACCCTTGCTGGTAATTTAACAAACTAAATAATAGAAACCAAATCGACACTCTGAAGGATGATTGATCAGTAAATCATGCATGACCGTGTTTAAGCAATGAGAAAGCTTAATGTGTTTTTCAACTGGGATTTAAAATTCTTACTTTATCTGTGGTCTTATCCAAAACAAGGAACGTGAGATTGTAGCCAGCCATTCCATTAACCAAGTTATCCATATCGTCACATTTAGTGTCAGAAAACCCTGTGAGGACATTAAGTGGTTCGTCCAAGTAAAAATTATTTCGTAAATGACTCAATATGCGAGGAAAATCTTCTGGTCCTGCCATTTTAAAAACGAAATTTTTCCATTCCCCTTCGATCGACATTGTAAAGTTATAGATATCACGTGTGTCCAAATAAGTAAATAAAATCGAACTTAACACACGTAGGGTTTTGTGCGTATGTGATTCTAAAAGGGATTATAATATATGGGTAAGATAGGATTTAAATTTTTTATAATCGTTTAATCTTTCTGGAGTTTTATTGCTATCTTCAAAAGTAACCAAAAAATGTGTTATGCTGGATTCTAGTATGCAACATGCAACTGTGTAGAAATATAATTTCTGAGTATAGGGAACAGCACTACCAGGTAACGACTAACTAGTTAGCAGCTATCGAAGTGGTCTTGTAGGCAACAGACTCAGCAATGCCATTTATACCATTCATCTCCACCCATCGTTTGAGTTGATATTGCATTACCACTCAACCACTACTATTTACTATTACTATTCCTATTTCCATGAACTATTCATTGTACATGAACTTGCTAAGCATAATAATATTTATCATTATAAAGGGGAGAGATCCAAGCATCATTTTATAAATCCAAGGCCGATTTCACATCTTACAGTTTTGATAATAATTACTGTAATGAGCTGTAGTACTGTTGTCAATTTGTCAATGAACCAAAGTTTGCACGCATTAAGTACGTAATATATTATCAGCTTAATACATTAATACCATACCATTACAATAGCATGTCCGAAACCTAAATTTTAAATGAGATAGCTGGCAACTGTAAACAGGCAAATTGTTTCCACAAAAACTCCTCGCCAATACCATTTGTACTGTACGATTGGCAATTGACTTTTTGGCATGCCCCAATGAAATTCTCTTGACTTAACTCTTGGGTAGCTGCTGTAGCATAACAATTAACAAATTGCTTGCAGTTACGTTACGTTACACTTTCCTTGTCGTGTCAGTATTTTAGTTACGTTACGTATGGCCATGAGATACTTTCATAAATAAAATAGAACAGCTATCTTAACTAAGACCCTTCTGGACCAAGTGATTGATTATAATTTGTAAAATTGGTTTTATTTTGAAATGCCAACACTAATGACTGCCAATTATTAAGGTGTTGCCAATATGGTGGAGCTTTCATATTAAAATGAATTTTGTGCTAATAATGTTTCATAAAAAACGTACATAGTACAATCACGTACAATTAAGTGGTATTATATAGAAATTCATCCTTTGTATTCCATAATCTGCCTTTTATCTACAAAGAGAAAATATTATATTCAAGTTAAGTTACTGTCCATGCTATATTTATGATTCAAATCATGTCAATTAATTAAAAGCAGTGTAGTAAACGTATCTACATGTGAACGATCATGTAATTTAGTAAAACATGCAAGATTTTATATGTACTTATATATGTCGGCGTCAGATCGGGCGAGACGTCAGAACGGGTGAGACTCCATCAGTTCGACCGGGCATACTGGGTGATGCCGGCACCTAGGTATAGGGTTTCAGTCAAACTGGGCGAGATCTCAATCTACTATACCATAATAATTTGACTATGTACGTCGTAAGTCATGACGTGTAAATGTGAATCACAAGTTTGCTTGTTAACAATTTTATTTCGATTGAAATCATTTTTCATAACTCAAATTAGAAAGCATAATTTTGAGTTATGAAAAATGATTTCAATCGAAACAAAATTGTTAACAAGCAAACTTGTGATTTACATTTACACATGACGTACATAGTCAAATTATTATGGCATAGAAGATTGAGATCTCGCCCAGTTTGACTGACGCCCTATACCTCGGTGCCGCTAGCGGTGCCGTCATCTCCCAGTATACCCGGTCGAACTGATGGAGTCTCACCCATCTGTCTGACGTCGACATATACAGTAATAATGGAATGGATACACATACACTGCAGTCCCTGTTTAATGAACACATCTACTAGACATCTCAAGTGAAGTTGTAAAATGTAAAACCCTGAACGTTGAAATGATTTGCAAAAATGCAACGATGTAAATATGTAACTGCAGCTCAAATCCTTGTCGATGATGGATTATGGTTGACAGCTGAATTACTGACAACTCTGTTAACTCTGAATCGCTTACTAAAATACCAATTAGGATCTGGAAGAGGATGTTGTCGACCGAGATCCTGCATATTGCATAGTATATTACATACGTATTATAGACTATATAGTAGAACAATAGTCATCTCATGACCATGATTGGTCTTTAATTTGGTACGGGTTTTATTTTCAGAACGATTATAGGCAGCTTTACATTATCACACATATACAAGGACATAACATTCAATTGAAATTACAACCTACTATAAGTACAATTATCATAGGATAGATTTAAAGGCAAAAAAGACAAAATTAATCTCTGGTATTATCCATTGTAAAAGTCATATTATGCAGCACAAACAAAGCGTGCCATGAAATAATAATAGCAATAAGTTATGATAAGTAAGTGATGTAACTGGATGTACAGAGTGCAGCAGAATGAATTATACACATTTTGACCTCGAATAACTTTCAAAAGGTTGAGATATATCAGCAAGGTATGC
>JABASH010004131.1:0-14761 GCA_019776445.1 Tomocerus maximus | reverse complement strand
GTCTTAATGATTTCAAGATTTTTATGGTATCATTTGACCAAGTTTAACTGGAATAAAAAATCATAACATTTTATCAGATAAATAACAAATCATAAGAATCATAATATGGAAAAATCCTGTCCCTGCAGTATTAGCGTAATGAATCCAATATGAAAGATTATGGTAAGTATCTGTATATGGCCGTGAGATTATAAGGAGATTAAAAGAAAGTGTCTCAGCGTAACAGATTTGGTGTATGCATGAGCAATTGATCTTCGTCTTGGATTGAAGGGAAAGAGTTTGGGGACAGAGTGAGAAATGTGAATGAAATGAAGATATGACATGATTTTGAATTTGTAGATAAATTCCGGAGGAACAATAGGAATGCTTGAATTCCACTCTAATCCACCGGTTGCGACAGCTGGTTCGCCTGCATCTTCGATGCTTTCCTTGCTCAACCTCAACAGCTTAGCGGCAGGTTTGTGTCAGTCAAAAATACATTTTTTTACACTATATAAACTTGATAGTATCTTGGAAGTTGCCTATTTCGGTGGGCCGTCGGCCGTATTTGTCATGCCCATTAACCATGTACTTTCATAGGTATACGATTTCTTACACACCGCTTAACAAGTGAAAAACTGCCGGGAGTGCCAACAGAAAGACACTCTTGTCACTCTTAAATACTAAAGAGTAAGTTGACACTCTGATGTAGCTAGGTAGAAGTGTTCGACATAGTAGTTCCCATCTAGTTATACCCCAAAATGTTGCACCTGTGTAAGTAAAAGTTACATTTATGTGAGATGTGATTAAAATGATATTAGTAGTGCTATGTCGTGTTTAATGGAATAATGAATGCAAATGAGAAAATATTATGTATGTGCATATAGTAATAATATTCTGAGGATAGATATTATATAGATCGTTTAGCATCCAAGTGTGCAAGATGGGATTGAAGAGGGAAGTTGCCAATTACACGTATAGGTATATACTAAGTAATATAAGTAGGTATATAGAGACAGGGTATGCAGAGAAAGTTAAGGGAAAGCCATAAAGCGGTTTAATGAAAGGGATGTAATGGGCGGAGTGAAATGAATGTAAATGTATTTTCATGTGTGTTAATGAGGAGGGAAGGTGACGTGTCGAGACGACATGAATGACATGGGCATGACATGGCATGGCACTGGCGGTGGCAGTGATTGAAAAAAGGGTTAGTCGTCCCGAGTATGATGATACCCGGTTCGGATGTGTTGGAGCGTGAGGATATCTGATAACCGGGGATTGGTTCTTGACTGATGCAGGTAATATGGAAGGAGTGAGCCGAGGAGGAAACGCAGCAACTAGTCCTGCGGCTGCGGCTGCCTTCGTTCTTGGCAGCCCTCCTTTAGCCGCTTTGCATTCCATGACTGAAATGAAATCCGCAATGCTACAGCACTACACTCCAACTTCCGTTGCAGCTGCACAAAGTCTCAAAAACGCTTCTATCCATGGCCTCCCACCTCATGTAATAATTATTACCTTTTAACTAACTTTTGTCTCAACTTGCCCTTATCCTTGAATTATCCATGGTTGTCTCATTGTTGTGATATTATCTTATTGACCTTCATCTTTTAATTGTCACAGTTGATTCTCAATTTTAAATGTGGTTATTTGTAGCCATTTGATTTCTTTCAGAGTATCCACTCACCTTTAAGTTCGGCTCAATGTACAACAACAGCGTCTGGCACGCCGCACGGCATTGATCACATTCTGAGTCGACCGTCTCAGACTTTGGGGGCAGCGATGGTGGCATCGGCTGTCGTGGGTGCAAGTGCAGCGGCCGCCGGAGCCGCCGCCGGTTTAGCAAGACTTCCTCATGGCATGGGGATGTCCATGAGTCACATGGCTGGAACAGCCTGGATGGGTGCCATAGGCAAACAGTTGGAGCTAGCCAGGCCAGCACTTTATTGGCCCGGACTCCAAGGCCTTGTTGGCAACCCTAATCTCTGGAGAGATCGTGTTAATCATTCCGGTAAGTCCTCATCTACTTGTCTCCTTTAACTTGTTCTCTTTTGCCTGACAATCATAATAACTCTATAGGTATGTTTTAGTTAGGTTGAAATTAAATATATTAATTAGGCAGTAAAATAAATAAGTATTGCAATACTTTAGGATTTCAAGGGGAAGGATATTAAAAGTGGCTATTAATGACATGAGGGTGTTTGAGGAAGTTAAATAAACACAAACAAACGGAAACTGTAACCAAAGTTCAGGAAGCTGAGCAAGTGGATAAAGACTTGCATTAGGGTACAATATTTATTCCCTTTGGTTATTTGGCTGTGTAAAGATATTGGAATTGAGTATAGGCGAGTATAATTGTTTGTATGTAGTATTTGTTTTTCTTTACTGAAAGGTCTGTTGTGCTGGGTTGACTTGACACAGTTCCACTTAGTTGGAATGATAGGATGAAAGACGATTGATATTTCTAAGTAATTTAGCCGTGACGTATTAATTATGTGAAAGCTCTTTGGTAAAATGATTCATTCGAGATAATTTGTAGGCTATTGGATAGGAAAGGATGTTTTCATGTCATGGAATAGGCATTACAGTTTTGGTGGAGTGTCTTGTGCTCATGGCTCGTTCACTCACTCAGTTGGTGTTAGGTATGGAATACAATAAATAGTAATAGGCTGTATTTCGTGTCCATTCCCCGTTGGTCAGATTCAAGTTGACTGTGCGGAAATACATTTCCAACTGGATGTCATCTGCTCTGTTTGATCAGTAAATGTCTCTCACTTTTATTCTCATATAATCATTGTATCTGTACATAGCCGAGCCATTCTCAACTCTCCCATCACATTGTATCGCCAACAGAGTGATTTGAGCCAAGTTACTTAGCATGGTACTTAGACTGGAGTCGTAGAAAGGCACATCACATACAGAGTGCCGAATTACTCGCTATTATTTAGTGCTGTGCTTTAGCTATATGAATTGGACGAAAGGGATACAAGTAATGTGAAGAGCCCCTGCCCAGCTAATCAAATTGATACGCTTCGACCTATCATAATCAACTCAGTACTCCCTAATGCATCTCTCCCTCATGAGCCATCAAATATCATTATCTATCCTCCTCCCTTATTATCTCCTCCAATATACTGATTATCTATTTATTCCAAGCATTTTTCCTTACGAGACATTCTTCACCGCCCTATTAAACTGTCAACAAATAGCGCTTTCACTCCGTTTCACCTATACTGTATTACTCTAACTGCCCACTCTCCAACTCTGACTAACTGGACAATCCATGGTCAAATGAACTCTTGACAAAATATTCTGTATGTACACAGGCACTTTAGTAGAATTTCAAAATCATAATTTTGTGTCATTAATGAATGCTATATTACATTTTCATAAATCATATTAAATTAAATTACTTCAAAAAACATTTTAATGTTTCATTCTTTAAATTCAGTATATTTTTAATTACAATTGGATTTTATTTTGTGTATAGTCTACGCAGAGAATTGATTCTACTAGTATAATATCAGTTATAGGAGAGTAGAAGATGTACAAAAAAGTATTAAGTAAACGTCGGGGAGAGAAAATAGTATTATTTCATTGGATAGTGACACGAATAGATAGTTAAAGTAAATAGAGTATAGATCAGGGTGGTGCACATTATATTCAGTTATAATGGATTTTAGTTGAGTTGAGGCGAGGAGTCATTCATAATGATATAAGAGACGTGACACGCTATGGCAGTGCACGGCACTCATGACAAAGTAAAAGCGAACAACATGAAAGAAAGGCAACTTTCTCTGTAATGGAGCACGGCTAAGTAGGCATTTCCAGCCGTAGAAGAAATGGTGAGTTTTGGCTTGTGGCCATCTGCTCAAACCAATGAAGGTAGATGAAATCCGCATACAGAGAGATGGCAGATAATAAAAAGCTCTTATGAAGATTTTATTCGAAGCATCCAGGGCCAAATATTCGCAAGAAATGAGATTACCATTCATTCCATTATAATATACCTAGCTACACAGTTTGACTCCGCAATGCAAACATCATATGGCTCCTAATTAAATGAAACTCGTGTACTGCTCTGCTAGAACACCTCACTCATTCACTATCCCCAAATGTTTGTTCTGTGCACAGATATCTCCGACGACTCATCTTCCCTACTGCTCCCCTTTATCCCTATCCTACTCATAAAACTCCTTATAAAAACCTTTACCCATACAAACCTGCAAACCCTCAGAATTTCAAACTTTTCTCCTACGTTTCACCATATTCTCCCAACTTTCGTCGTTAAATTAAGAAAAAACAATCTAATACACTAATACTCGATTGTCAATTAATTTTGGACTAATTTAATATATTTCACTCTCTTAAAAATGAAGCCGCAAAATTTTATTTCCAACCACTGTACAAAATTCACCCACAAACGTTTCCTGAACCTGAATCATAGCTTTTATTTGATAAAAGAGGTGTAAAATAGGGATTTTTTGGTTCCCTGAATCTGAGTCACTCTTTAAAAGTATTTTCTTGCTCATTTATTTCATCTCTACTATGTCTCTTCTGCCAGCAATTATTCCTCTTCGAATTGCCTACCTCCTCCCTACAGACTTTCTCTGACTGTCTCTCGACTGTCTTCTTTCGGGCTATTCGGTGCTGACTACAGTCTGTATCTGCATTTAAATAGGGCTGTTCCTAAATAGGGCTGTATAATAATTGTATCGTGTATCCTTAACCAAAACGTAGTGTTAGGTATGTGAATAGCAGAGAGCACAGCTGTAATGTAGTTACCGTTTCAATTTGCATCTTCCTCCAACGATAACGGAAACTATACGGCTCCTCTTTACTTAAGTTTACTCTCACGTATTAATTCTCTCCTCCTAATGCATAATCGCCAGCTTGCCACTTGATATCTTGCGGTGTATTATTGTAATAAATGCAGATAGGTATGAAAGTAATATCTACTCACAATTAGTCAGTATATTCACCAGTGGCCATTATAGCCACCGACAGAACAACCTCCCTCCTCACCACTATACCGACTCAAATCCCCCCAATTATCTCTCTTTTTTATTTGCACTGTGCATCATGTCATTTTCTCTGAGAATCAATAAGCTATGTCATTCCTACTTTTTCGCTACTCACAGAAAATCAAAACTTCGTTTGGACTGACATATACTATCTAATCGTGATAAATAATCTATGCACAATCACTAATTTTCGTTTGCTTAGGTTACAATTTCCCACACAATCCAAAAAAATTGACAACCACAGAATAAGACAAGTTTGTATTTACTCGGATAATTCTTTTAGAGCTACTACTGTACTGAATAATAAAAAGTCATTATATTTGTCCAGTGATAAAATGACTTTTTAGCTAATGTGTTTATAATTTCTCCAATATTGCTCCACGCATTTGGCTTATCTGACACGACACGAGTGGGCATACGTACCCTGAACAAAGATTGCTATCCGAATCATTTCCCCATCCTGCCGTTATGTCAACAAAATCTAACGGCGCTCGCACTTGAGCCCTGAAATGAAAAGCCCTGAAGGATCGTGTAATATTCAATGGTTCATGGTATTTATTAATTCATTGACAATTCCACTGGATGGATGGTGTTTACACGGAATAAAGCGTGGGAAGGTGATAAGGGAATATTAGTTCCATAAAAAGGAAGGCTATTTAAGTATCTATCAGTATCTCGTTAGATAAACAAAATAAAGCTGAGCTGGATTAATGTCACTCTGTTATTCCTATCCCACTTCTGACTGCCTTGGGATGAACATTAACTTTTCATGAGTGTTTTACTACGAAAAATAAGATGATCATTACAGCCTGACCGTGATTTTATCTCTTTCAGTTGGAGGATCAAACTCGGACAAAGATGGTAAAAAGAAACATACGCGACCGACGTTTAGTGGGCAGCAAATTTTCGCATTGGAGAAGACATTTGAACAAACAAAATACCTAGCCGGCCCTGAGCGAGCCAAACTAGCATACGCTTTAGGAATGACCGAGTCTCAAGTCAAGGTAATTACACTCGTTCATCCATCTTTTTTAATCTGGCCTTTACAATTCCATTGCCCATCATTAACAGCACCTTATAGATTAACATGTAAGTAGTCCGGCATAAAAAATTCGTTAAAAAATTATTTAATTCCAGTATTTATTAAATTCTAACTGAATAAAGTATGAAAATGAATAAGTATATAGAGATAGGGAAAGTGAGATTTATAGTAGTATATGTATAATAAATATTCTGAATGTCGGGTAGCATTATGTATTGCTAGATTTCCACTGGGTATGTGTTTATATGTATCTATAATGTGGAGAACGAGAATATTATACAGATGGCAAGTAAGTAAGTGGTCGTAGTCCGTGGTGTATAGAAAAGACAGATAATATTATTTAGGTCTGTTATAATATTAGTTAGTGCTAATGTTGGATGCAGGAGATGGGATGAGACTGGAAGTTGACGTGAGCTATAATGTATTTTAGTTGGGTAGTCTTTCTTTGAGTCGCTCTCTTGTTTTCTATGATTCTTATGGGAGTTGGTAAATGCAAAACCGCGAAACAAGAGTAGCTTAATTGGGTGTGAGTCTTCTCCGAGTTGGGCTGTTCGTCTCGTCGAAATTTATACGAAAAGTTGTAGAATGAAGAGATAAGACAGTTTCATACAGGTTTACAATAGAGACGCAAATGGCATGTGGAATGACTGTAGATGCAGAGCTTGTTGGCTCTTTTATGTAGTTTAGCTTTAGCTCTCGACTTGATTTCTACTTGTTATGTTATGTTTGTCTTGTCTTCCTTGCCCTCTCCGCTATGAGAAATAATCTAGATAAGTGGATTCGTATACTTAAATCCACTCTCTTGTCCATATCTTGCATATCTTGCTTATTATATTATTCCACACATTATATCTTCAAACAATAGCAGCTCTCACACGTAGAATCTATATTGCTGGACTAAGTGTGTAATCATATCATTATTGCGTGCTTTCTTTCTTTCATATCTATATCAATCCAGTAGTTACTTATTGTTAGTCATGTAGGCATCCCCGACAAACAAGGTTAGACACTACTAACTAAATCCGATCACAAACTATCCATATTCATGCAGCATCAACTCTAATATGAATAGTCAACTCTAATAGAATAGTCAACTCTAATAGAATAGTCAACTCTAATAGAATAGTCAACTCTAATAGAATAGTCAACTCTAATAGAATAGTCAACTCTAATAGAATAGAATAATCCAAAAGTCAAGTCAAACGGAGCGGGCGGAGTAACGAGCCCATATGTTGCTCTCCTTTGGTGTTAGCTTTACCTCTTTACACGCTCCTTCCTCCGACACGTCGAATTGTCCTCAACTATTCCACCTTATGCCTATTGATAAGCTTCTTATAAACTACATATACACATTTCAAATTATATTAGTCCTATTACAACACATGGGCTTAAGCTTATAACTATAGGAAGCACAGTCAACTAGGGTTAACGTTTGCAGTCAATAAGTTAAATGATCCAATTAGGTCGCTACATAGTGTCATGTCAATAATAAATACGTACAAGGGCAGTAGTGGAGAATAACCGTTCATAATGCGCTTATCTGCAATAATTCCTTGCTCCTATCAACTTAAAATGCCCCTTTCTCTATGCAGAACTACGGTCCTGGAGACATGTGCGTAAATAAAGTGTTGGCATTGAAAGCTTCTGCGGATATGGTTTGCAGTAGAGATTAGTATAAAGTAAATTGTATAAAGTAGCATGTATTGAGTAAATACTCTGTGTCAAATTGGTAACCGCCTAGCTCTATTATTATAATCATTATTTAAAGATAGACATAGAAATACAGCTACAAAACCAAATATTTTATACTTACTAAGTAGCCATTTTTTATCTCTGGTGCATTGTATTTACAGAAGTAAGCATATCATCAGAAATTGTTATTCATATACTAATAGGAAGCTACCAAAAATAATTAGGTGCAACGCTAAGTTGTTTAATTAATAAATATATTGTGGTGATAGTATTTTGGAAACTATTACTTGTATAAGACTGTGAGATTTAAAAACATTTAGTAGGTAACGAAGGTGAGAAGGGAGTATTTTAGTATAAAAATGTAGGTGTTGTGGAGGTTGGATCCGTGGTTGAGATTGACATGAGCTGAGTTGAGTTGACTTGAGTGTTTATGTCTATGGATTTGAAGTCTGAGTGAGTGAGAGGATGTTGTTCGACGTAGGTAAATGGAAGAGTGGACTGGAGGATTGGACGACACCTGTGCTGGAAGGATTAGGTGTCTCCAATTCCGTGACAGTGAGTAGACAAATTGGGCCTAGAGAAAGAAAGAAATAAAGAATGGGATTCGACTGACAAATAAGTCCACGGGTATAATGTATAGTAGACAGAGGCCATGTAGAGCAGAGCTATAGGCCTAAGACTCTAAAGATGACAGCGATTCTCCTTAAGCCTAAGGGAATCTCTTCAGGGGATATTCTCAACAAGAAGCGGCCAAGCGGCTCACAACAGCCAAAATTATCCCATGTTGAAAAGCTCGATTGCTTGACACTGTAATAAATTTCCAAGTGAATTCCTTAAATGCATACCACCAATAGTGTTTCTGTTTTAGTCGCACCCGCGCTTTACTCTACTTTACTCTACGCTACTTACCATGAATATGGGATTTCCTCGACGATTTTTCACTCACACCTGCTCACTTCTTACTTTATATTGCTCCATAAAAATCCATTCCATTTCTGGTCGTTTTGCTCCGTGTGATGTGGACCTTACCTTACTATTTGTCAGAACATCTCTATACCCATGTACTTACCCAGACTATTATATATAATAATAATATTATACGCTCCTATACATAATATGCACAACCACTCTTCAGAATATATAGCAGAATTATATATAGATACAGTTCACTCTGCCAGTGCAGTTAACTCAGTTTCCAACTTGGTTTGCTTACTTTGGCCAGCCATGTCTCACTGTCGAGATAGATTTCCTCTTGGGTCATTATCTAAAAGTTTACTTCTGTATTATCCCTCACCTACACTGTATTACTCTTAAAAGTAATAAACACTAGGGTTATCAGATTTATCACATTACCTTATTTTAAGTATTTCAACGCACTAAGCCTAAAAGTCTAATCTTCATTACAGTCATTAAATAAAGTGCAATAATAAAGAGAAATATTAAACAAATTATTAAATCAAAGTTTAGAATAGTCATAGAGCATATACTATTAATTTTTTAATGTAATGACCCAAGATGCTTCTAAAACTGGGGGAAATCAGTTTTCTGGAGGAAGACGTCACCTAATGACCTTTATGACAAATGTTCAAGCTAGACTTATCATAGTAAAACCTAAGTTAAGCTAGAAAAATATATTTTCTTGCATACAGATCAATACCATAAAGAATCTGACTGGAGGATTTTGGTAGCAAGTTACTATTTTGTAGTTAGTTGTACTAGCAAATCAGATTCATTTATGATAATGAGTATTGACAGCTATTAGAGGCTGCTGTGGCACAGAGTAATAATAATTTAGCTGGAAAGCGCGAGTAGCTAAAGACTATAAAATATTTTGTTGTGAATAAAAAGGTGACTGGGGAGGGAGATGTAATAGAGAGATGTGGAATATCAGTGAGCGTGTAAAAGCGATGTTGGATGGACGTGATAGTGGAGGAGATGGCAGAGGGATGGAAAAGTTTTTATGGAAGTGGAGAATAGTGGAACTGAAAGGGAGGAAGGTAATGAGATGAGAGATGAGCCTATATAGAAGGATAGTGGGTTGATAAAAGTCTCTGTGATGCTCTTTCTCCACCCCATCGTATTGCAAGGCGGAGTCACCCATTATTGCCGTTGAGTGTGTCAAATTCTTGGAACAAAAGAGGTTCCACCATCGAATGGTCGACCCAGCCAAAAGCCCATTCCATCTATCTATGCCCCACAGATAACTCATACTCAGCAATGCATTTATACTGACACTACAAATGATCTTCTACTGCCGATAGATACTTATGTACATGTGTCATTCATGGATGATACTTAGCCACATACTTTTCTACTTACACATGTCTCACTTTCATTCCTACAAATTATTAACATTTTATGGCTTACAAAACAACCATTTTTCATGGAATTTAAGATTTTAGTTCGTAATTTCGAAAAACTATTTGTGGACCCAAAGAATTGTTTTTAAAAAGATAATTACCAAAAGGGACTGAGTTTTGAGCTGATCTGGAAAAACTGACTATTAGTGAGTAAATAGAAGAGAGAGATTTTATTTGCCGGGAATTGCGGCCATGACAGATCGAGGACGGGTGGAAATAATAATATGTAGTTATAGTGTAGTGTATGGTAAATGGCAGTAGTGAAGTGAACTGGCTTTATGTCGGTTACTTTTATGCTACATTACATTGGGTTACTATGTAGTTGAATTGAATTACACACACGATGCATAGTTTATATCTACTTGATAGTTTAGTAGTGGTAATAAGCCAGACAGTATTATTAGATCCCTCGGTTTTGTGCTCAGATTTTTGCATATCAATGCACCGTCCATCTGTTCACTTGTTTCATCAAATCTTCTATCCCTTTCACTTTAAAAGTTAACTGCATTGCGGTTTTCAATAACCTTCACTCTTCCCTTTATTGCATATCTATATGACGACTGTAATAATAATAAATATGGTATCATAACGACTGGATTCCCTACCAAACGACGATACTCTTTAATTATCTACGTTATTTATCCTTATCTTATCTAGTAATTGTGTATGATTCCGAGTATTATCATTTCTCTGTAGATATTGGCCAAGAAAGATAATGGTGGGTTGGCAATGATTCCGCCTAATGCAGTGGTAGACAGTTTATAAGAAAAATTAATTTTACGAACGATAAATACTATAAATAATAGTAATAGTGTCTATTTAGTATGTAAATACTAGAAAGGTTTCGAAATGAGTTTTATTTCTAGCGTCGTTCGTCGTAACTTTGTCGTTTGCTGTGTATTTTTGATTAAAGAATACATTTGGTTTGTGAAGCGAGAGGAATAGTCATCCGTCTGCAATGGATACAAAGGGAAAACAACAAACCATTTTGTAATGAGACGCATTGACAAAAAATGACAAATATGACGTGTGATGAGACGTGCTTGCTTAGGGATCTCATGTCAATGTCAACAAGGAATCGAATCAAATTTTTTTGATGCACTAAAGAGCATTGAATTAGTTGAATGGGATCGCCGAGAAATGAACTTGAGGTGCATTGTTATTGTGATATTTCATAAATGGCAATTCCCTTCCATTATTCCGAGTAACACCAATAAAATCACGCTCCAATGATTATGGCATAGGAACAAAAAGCATCAATTTTCCATTCGATCGTTTCCATTCATTTGATTATTTTGAGAAGATAAAAGCCTTTCAGTCGGTTCAACCAGACGATTTTTCTCCTGTGCATGATCTCATCCTATGAATTATACTGGGCCAAGAAAATATTTTGTAAATTCTATGTAACATAACGTAGTGTAACGATGCCATCTAACATAACATTACATTGTAGTGTGTATAAAGAACAGTCTTTCCTATTAATAGCTACACTAATAGGCATATTGAATGCAGAGCTACCTTATTTTGCTTACCCTCTTTTATTCGTTTACTCTCTGCGATGTGACTCTCACAAATCTAATAGTTCAAATAGACTGCTATGTACTTAAAGGATCATGGTTGACTTGTACCGTTTAGTTTGCTTTGTATAAAATCCCTCGTCCTCAATGTACATAAGGCATAGATAACTCCCTTGATTCCCTATTTGTTTCTGTTATTATTATTGCTTGTTATATCATATTAAAAACATCATTTAGAAACTTACTTACGTGTCATAGAATACAAACATAGCCAGCCCCTACCCAACACTATTACTACACTACAAATAATACAATAATAGCGCAAAGTATACATTTTATAGGTTTGTTAAAGTCCTTCTAGTATCTTTAGCCCTATTCAATATGCTTGGATTGTAGCACACAATAAAATCAAAGAGTTGAATTAGAACTCTAGCTATGTGCCTATGTAAGTATAATATATCGATATTCTCTGTTATGTGAGTCAAGATCTTTCTAAGGTGGATATTATATGCAGGATACACTAGTAGTAGTAGTTGCCCTCTTTAGGGAGGCTATAAATCTCACAGACGTGAACTATTGAATTTTTTAAAAGTTTCTTTTACTTGTAGCGCAACTGTAGCATCTGAGTGTTTCCTTTACTATCTATAGGTAAAAGTAATAATTTAATAATGTCTGTCTACAGAAATGCACATCAAGATTTATATTATTTTAGGTAACTCGAGTCAAGCATAATTCACATTATTATTTATACCGCACCGACATAAATTTGCTAATGTCTATTTAGCATCCCTATACAAAGTATATTAATTAGAGGTGCACAATTTACAGTGTTTCCTAACACCTACACTTTTACCTGTTTCAATCATCATTTCTAGTGACGCTCTATTTATAGTAACAAAGTGAATAAGTTTTTAAATGGTTCTCCATTGAGATGGGGAAGATATTTTCTATTGGGTAACGGATTAATAAAATGATGAGAATATGTGACAGATGAGGCGGGAGGAAGGTTGGAAGAGTGTGAGGAATTAATAAATTCGTTGTCATTTCATTAGTCCCATGTGTGTTGTGTTGTACCATAAATGTGAAGAATGATATCATATCCCTCTTTGGGAGCCAGCCTTATCAAATTAAATTGTTCGTAATCAGGCATAAAGGAAATGGCTTTTATTTTGTTGGAAAAAAACTCATGTGTTGAACCTCACATGGGATCCCTCGGTAATCAAGCCGTGAAGAAAAGAGCTAATAAAATACTCCGTGTTCCGCTCCATTCTTAGTTTATACCCCCGTTTGTATTTCTCTATCGTCGCAATCCTAAACAGATACGTTATATACACTTACTATTGTCCTTAGCTCAACTCTCTATCAATCCAAAGTTTCTTGGCTTATAGTGGCAGATATAATATTGGGGAGAGATGTTTACTATAATAAAAAATATATCTTTCAGTCGGTAGATGTACACACTCTTTTCATAGGCAATTTCATCCTTGCTTCTGAGAAAGATGCAATATATGCCAAAATACTAGTACACAACTTACTTGGCCACTGCCGTCATAAACCTTCAAATTGGCCCACAATGAAAGACAAACAACGGTTCACTGATCTGACGAGAATGTGCTCCCTTCTTTCTCTAATATATGAACATCGTTACGTCTTTTTTCTTCATACTGTCAACTATTGGCTGTTACAGTCAACCAAACCATCCACTGCTTGTACAGACGTACTTTTTCCATCGATTCTCTATAAAATATACTAAGGTGTTTTTGCACTCTTATTTCTTTCTATCTAATACAGATACATAAACAACAGACTCAACATAAACAAACACACGGTCACTCTACCAAACAGATTTCTGTTTTCCGATTCCACCATCGCACTAAAAATACACATAATGTCTGCCTCTATGTCTTTATATCCTCTCACCTTACTACTCCTATAATATTATGACAGTGCATACTAGTACAAACATCTTTTATAGATCCTTGGTCTATTCACAAAATAACTACATTTTCCTCTCTATCTCTAACCTCTTCGCCATTTAGACGATCCTCCTTATCGGTGGGAGACTCCCTCCTTCATTGTGCTATAACCATTTCGTGCTAATTATGCTTCTAATAAAAAAGAGTTTCCACAATCATTTTTCCGTCCAAAATTCAGATATAAATATTTTCCTATTGCTCCTATTTTAATAAAGGAGGAATATATTTGGGAATTTATAGATGCCTCATTTAGAACTTGATACTTAATATTCTCCTGCAATTCAAAATAGTTTGTTGTATTCTAGAAAAAAGTGGTACAAAAATGATGCGGCAGAATTAATAGTGCCTATTCGTAGAAGTGTCTATGTGGATTCTCATGGTTAGATCACAAGTGGTTATAGAAGCATCACCCGATAGAAGGTTTTGAAGCAAATGTTAACTGCACAATAAATAAGGCTATAATAAAAAAGGTATATAAGTTAAGATAAGAGATAGTCGTTTAGTGTGTAGTGGAGTAGTCTGAGTAGTGACAGTGAAGTATGTCTATTTTGTAGTGTCTTGGTTGACAGCTTGCCGAAATATATCTCTGTTACATGACCAATAATTACATGAGCCAAGAAGACGGGATTGAGAGTGATACTCGTGTGATGGCTTTAAGATTATATTCGAGTCTGCGAGAAGAGAGGCAAAACGAGTGTCAAGAGCGAAAAACATTTGTTGCTAATGACTTGCACTGTTCATTAATCAACATTAATTCCCTCCAACTCGCTCCGCCTAACTAGACATTCTTATAAAGCTCCATTTCTCGACTCGCTTTGCTTACGAAACATCTCTGTTCATGTATTTCCTATACCCACACCATTTTCTATATTCTGTATACATGTCTATCTTCAATTATAGTCCAATGCACGCTAAGCATGCTGAGCATCACTTTATTCCTATTCCTATTGTTTCATGTTTCACAATAACTGCACGGTTGAGTAATTCCCTAGTATAACTATTAACATCTATTTGTACATTATAACATTGAAATGATATCATTACAGTTTTTACATTGTAGGACCAAATAAGATCTATTTATTGTAATAATATCAAATACTTTCTGTTCTATTTAATTTATTTTGCGGCGCACAAACGTTTATAAATGCTGAGATAACAATTAACATCTATTTGT
>JABASH010004130.1:0-14765 GCA_019776445.1 Tomocerus maximus | reverse complement strand
GACTACACACTCATCAGAAACAAAACTAATACTGAATTCAATTCAACGCAACTACTCGAGTGTGCTTTTCAATTTAAACCCTTCTATACTATCCCTATATATGAAGCTAAGCTATAAAATACGACACACTGTAAAGTATATCTTAAGGCTGTTCTACCTTATTCTAACTTCTAACCTATGAAGAATTTCTGTATGAACGACAAAACCAAAGTCTGGTTTAGTTTCCTACAGTTGTAGAAATCTATTGTTATTAGTTATGCATGCATGGTACCTACCTACTGCCTTACCTACGGCCTACCTCTTCATATTTGCAATGTAAGGTGATTCTGCATCACATGGACAAAGGATAGTCAATTCGACTCGATATAAAAATATTACACATACACATCTACTTATTGTTAGTTAGTATGAGCACGACACAGTATTGTACTGTATTATTTACTTGCATGGCCTGCACCCACTTTTCTTAACGTGACGTGTGTAGCTATAGGGAGATATAAGTAACTACATTATTATATATTTTAACTCAGTCTGTGTATTGTAATGAACTGTAGCGAACGCCATTGTGCAGTTGAGATAAATACAATGGGGAATTGTAGTGTAACTTGTAAGACTAATGGAGAACGAAATTCCCAAAGGAAGGAATACTTAATGTGCATGCGATTATTACAAAGAAATCCACCTTTAGAGAAAATACTGTGACATACCCCGTGGAAAATCTTATTTTCTTATAAATAGCCCTGATATAACCTATTGAACAGTAGATAGAGTATAAAAGTGTATACTACAGCTACTTGTAGCTATATATGTTACAAAGTTTGCAGTGATACTCCAATGTGCAGAGGGAATTGCTCGCTGTCAATATAAATTATGTTACAAAAATGCAGCCTTTCCTTATTGTGATGTACAAAAATAGTAGTGGGGAGGCAAACTACAATCTAGTGCATATAAAACAGAAAAATATAGGTAAAATGCAAATTTTCCTTCCTTATCTTATAAGGAACACACTAAGATGCAAGGTAGGCTCTATTACTATCTCCGAATAGAGTCTAGTCGATGAAGATTGAATACTGATGAAGTTTATATGGCTTAGTGCTAAATAAAAGTCTCGAGTTGTCCAGACGTGGATATTATATTTTGGACGACAAGGTTACCTCTGAATTAGAAACTATAAAAGCGAAGGTAGGGCATGTAATTTTAAGTAGGTAACTACTATTATGCGCCTAACTAAGTTTTTAGGACATCTTTAGGTAGTGTAGATACACAATGTAGCTTTCTGGACTGGAATATCTAGGATTAAAGGCTGAAGTAGGAGGTTGGACTGACGTAGGCCGTTGATGCAGTAATAATGGTGGGAATAAAATGTGAAGTTGTAGTGTCATTAAATGAGCAATAGATAGGTTGAGAAGCTCAAGGAAATTCTCGAGTAGCCGAAAGTCTTTAAGCTCTTTACCAAATTATGCAATGTAGAATAGCCCAGTGTTTTATTACATCTACATGTTCAACTTGGGATGATATTTTAATGAATTCACGTTTAGATCGTTAGTGGCTCACCGTCAGTTTTATGCAGACGAGAGTTGGCCTAACTCTACACGTTATCGTCATCGTAAAGTACATAATACGTTACCTGGACCTGGTTAGCTCACATCTGGATATAATATTATACCAGGATTTCATAGAGTACAACGAAGCTCATTCCATTGCATAACCGGAACATTAAGCATTAGAGAAAACCAACAAAACTCAAATACAGTCTACATTTCTATTTATTAGCAAATACTACCTACATCGTAAATGTTGCTATACATCGGAATAATTTCTATAGAAAAGTCAGAATCTTGGTTTTCCATGTTCTGTGGTGAATTGTGAGTTAAATCTAAGTAGGATGTAATCTCAACATCAGCATCGGCTCATCAACGTAACTTTTCCATTTACTATGCACTAGAGTCAGAGTGGAGGAGAGGCAACGCCATTATCTGCTACCAGTACTACGACTCCACACTTAATATCAGACTAAGTACAACCTACCAAGACTACCGAAACAAATAAAATCCGAGAAAATATGCAGACCAGAACGCACTGAAACCAGTAAAGAGCAAAAAATTTTAAAAACCACCTTTTCAACTAAACCAGTCGACTTACTTACAAACATTATTATCTGCAGTACTTTACATACACATACTACTTACCTATGCAGCTTTATCCCCACTCCACTGACTGACTGACTGACCAAAGGAGTTTTTTTAATGCTGCACCAAGAACCGACTCCGTACTTTGTTGTTGATGCAGAAAACCAAAGCAAACCACATCAGAGAATCCAATTGAGTTAACTAAACCAACTAGACTAGACCGAAGAGATAAACGAGCTTCTCTACCCAGTAAATATCCCAATAGCCGACTACACACAAACGAATGCGGCATACTTTTAACTGGGAATTATATTATAAAGTAGCCGTCAGAGAATATATGTTTGGTCACACCTCTCATACATCACTTCCTCCTAGACATTTATTACACTTTTTTTCAATTTACTCCAACCTTTTACTATTCTTTTGCAATTTCACATCACATAATATGCATTTTTCTGTCCCGTAATAAAATTAATGCTGTTTCTTTCGACATAATGCTATTAATATTAAAATCTTTGTTTTCAATGACCAAACACCATTTCGGTAAATACAATGTTGATAATATTTCACTTGCATGTTAAATAACAACCTGTTTTACATTCACAGAAACAAATGTAGCAGAGTTAAAAAATACAAAACGGATATCGATTACTCGAATAGATAAAATGGATTTTTGTAAAAAAATTCTGTAGGTCAATAGCAAGTTAGCAAAGAAGAAAGAATTGCTTTCAAATTAGATTTTCCCACGTTCAACATGAAATTAGTAATTCAGAACGAAAACCTATACTTTCCAGAGTCAAACAACAAACCATTTGCACCGGTAAACAATTTTATTTTCCGCATGTCGGTTGTTGTGTGGCTAACTAAATGCTTTAGCTAATTCATTCCATATTCACGTATATAGATTGTGCACTACTCTAAATTTAGACTGTTTTAATTTGGTTGGTCAAATGCTTTTGCATATGCAATTACCATCTTGGTCATAGCCAAGTATGTAGTTATTGATGCATTACACAGGGAATTCCACATCCCACCTTCGTTTCATGCTTCTTGTTTAACCTCTAGGTATTAGCCAGTCATTACTTAAGGGTGTAATGTACCTGGCAACTGGCAAGTAAGTGAGAATACATTAAATTCAATGTACAGAGGAGCATAAATAGTCCGTGTCATGCTTCACGTGCGAACGATGTGCTCTTCTTCCACATCTTGACTTCTTTCTTCCTAACTTTGATTCCTTTTCTCTGTCCATTATATTAACCTAGCTTGTTAATTCTGGTTCATGGGATTGGACTATTTTCTCTCTTAAAACCAGACGTAAATCAAGCCACATTTTATTTCTGACACTTCAAACACAATCCCTTGCATGTCGTAATCAGCCAAGCGTGCTTATGGTTAGCTACGCTTGCTTAGTATCAGTGTAAACTCGTATGGGTAGTATAGATTAGCAGAATTCCAGGATGGGAAAAAAATCTTCCCATTAGTGAGGATTCTATCATCGTTATCATCAGCTTTTATAACTTTACAATTAAAAGTATTCCATAATTTCCTAAAAAAATATTGACCTGTGACTGTGACGTAATATGACTGTCTTGCGACTGTTGAAAAAACTTTTCTAAGCTCTGTCAGGAATTGCGTCTGTCCATTTGCCTTCGACTAATGTTCTCTGTGCACTAAATACCCGACGAAACCACAATCCACTATTGGGTACTTAAGTGCAAAAACAATATCTTGCCAAAACCATTTGGCAGGGCATTTTCTTTTGTTGCACATAAGTCAACCGACGGATAGAATACAAACGCAAGTTGTAATCTTTTACCTTTCCTATGTTACATCATTCTTAAGTCGTTCTCTATTCCATCTGCTCCTCCTTCGCCTTCAAAGTCTATACATCATTTATTTCACTATTAGTCTCAACCATTAGTTACTTTATCATTTATATACAGACATGTTCTTTATACACGCGTCTGAGGCAGAGTGGCGTTGCAAATGTTGAGTAAGTAGATATTTATACAACAATAGAACCTTGCTTTCTTTCCCCTCCCTCCTTATCCATTTCTTTCCTCAAGATACATTTGTTATTATTACCTTATTACCTTTCGTACACACAGCACGTATTACTACGTATCTTTAATATCCTCCACAGAACTACTTGTACTGAAATTTCCACAGATTAGTAGTTTTATCTGTTATTGTACTGTATAGAAACTTAACAGACTGCAATGCACAGCTATAGGGAGGGACATCCCATTTCATACCAAATTCTATATGACACTCAAACACTGAGCTTACGTTGCTGTTCAGATAACTTAAGGAAAGCTGGTAACTTAATGTCTTTTATCTCACAGAGTGATACGGACACTACTCTTCTCAGTGACCATTTAATGGTGTATTGTCTTGTGAAAGGTTGGCATTATTACTACATATATTTATTTAGGAACCCATAAGCATCTCACTATATTCCCTACCTAATTATTATAGCATCAGCCCAGAAGACTATAATCTATATTAGTTACCATTAGCACACGGTTGGGTTTTGATAATAACTGTATATCTATATACTAAATGTACAGTATGCTCGCAATCTTCAATTTCACATAAGTGCTCGGTGAAAGGATGCTTAGCACAATTATCTTCAACGTAAAAGATAGGAGAAATGAGTTCTAGTATCTTCAGCAAGTCTCTAATAATCCTACCTCACTCCACTACTAATGAATTTCGTGTATAGCAATATATCAACTATAAATGTCGTACACAGACCACCACTACACAATCATATACACCCCACCCGATCAATATGCAGAAGACAACTATTTATACAGAGCAAAGCAGTGAAACTTTTAGAGTAGCCAATAACAATTACCACTTTGATGTTCACGCTCGGCTCTGGGATATATTTTCTCAACATTGGATAACGATAATTGACACTGATGCAATCACTTCCTATCTTCCAAGTATATGCCGGTTCCGACATTTGACATTATGATGCAAGTATGCAAGGTCAAAATGAGGAAAATCGATTAATAATGTGTTCCCTAGTACTATTAACATTATTTTCAGCCAAGAACACGCCATGTGAAATAGGAAACAGATTGCATATTTTTTTATTCCAAGTAGTATTCAGATTCTTTGGTATCGAATTGACGATATTCTGAATGCCCTGCACTAAATATTTGGCACAATTTTTAACCCGTCATTATGTAGCCTGGCACCGGCACTCTACATCATGTAACCCGTGATGAAGGGTGCCGGGTTACTTGATTATTAATTACTTATCATCAAATAATTAAAACTGTAACATTACAAAATTGTCAATAGACCGTAGTCGCACTTTTCAATTTGAAGATTTCAGGGTAGTCATTAGGTACCCCGAGCTTGGCATTTTCCGTTTACATTATGTCGTTTTTTCCAGACGGCAGAAGTAAATTTTCGTAAATAAAATTCTGACTCAAAGTTCTTGATTTCAAACAAGATGATGACGCAATTCTACGAGTTTCCATCTTCAGGGTTGTTTGTTAATATATTTCTGTTTCGTTAGATATTGTTTACTGGGAATCATGAAGCACAGAGTAGCTAGAAATGTTTATGATTGAGCAAGTTCTGTGTACCGTTATGTTTACAAGTTCATTCAAATATAGATATATGACATAAAAATACATCCAGTTAGATTCAGAAAATTAAAAACCAAAACTAATACGTCGACTTAAGAATTAATTGTTTTTGAAACACGATTGACATTTTTTGATTGTTCTTTAGATGGACTGCACTGGTACCAGATGATATGTGTCCGACGTATTATGGCATCACCTCTAATAACATTTTTACGTCACCGGAATTAAGAGCAACGTATAAAGCTTTTCTAAATAGATTAAATGCGAACAACGAAGATATATCCGTTGTGAATGAAGCTTTAAATATATTGTAGTTAATCAGTCACTGTCATTTCTTAATGTCTTCGATAACATAGCGAACTACATACAAACTATGAGAATTTGTTCCAAATTGTACTATAGAACTACAAGCTCATAACAATAACACTTTTGAACATTTTATGGGTACATTACATACATTATTTGGAGACATTTTCATTTTATCTCTGCCACAACACAAATTATGTGTACACATTTCTCGCGTCTTATTGTTACAACTAAATGTTTTATTTGGATAATTTGCATGTAAAGCTGCTTATTGTATTCTGAATACTTAGAATCTTTAACGCACCATAGCATAACTAAATATTCAACAACGACAGGGATCTCTAATCATCGCGACTTGAAAAGAACTTGACGACTGAAAGACTACAGCTTTTTTCCTTAACATCCTCTCATTTATTCCATATTTCCGAGAGCGGAACAAGAGTGGGCGAATATGAAATTATAATAAAGACAAACAAACAGAAAGGATATTTTTGCATTGCTGAATAAGAAAATGAGAGTGTGGAGTGTGCAAATACATGCGATGACACTGTCATAAAACAAACTAATAATAAAGCGTTGCTGCAGATGACAATACATTTATGCGAAGTCTCAGAATCATTATTGATCCTTCCGTCTAGACTCAACACAGTTTCCCTTACATGGCTTACGTCAAATGAAGATGAAATTACTTTAGGTTTGCATTATTTAAATCCTACACTTTTACTTAACAAAGAAGAGAAGGAATATCACTTTTCGAGGAAAGTTTTGTCTGCTAAATAGACTTTTTTTTCAAGGCCATTCACACAACGGAATAAAAGTTGTGTCACTATCTTTTTGCTTTCAAAGAAATAACGTCATATACGCCTACCCACAAAATTGTACCTACTATGTCTCTTTTTCACAAGAATTACAATTGATATAAATGTACATAATTCCCTTGTGTTTTAGGATGGGCCTTTGATGTAGCTTTTATAATGTATGATATCCTACAGAAGTAATGTCGTTCTTTTCACTAGGGAGTCTATAGAAAGAATCGTTTTATCATTCTTCTTGCTTTCGCTATGATAAATCTCTTTTTGTTTGCCTCATTACTCTCTCAGTGAAAATATTGCTTTGCGTTGCCACTACAATGCACTCAGATGACCAAGTGCCTCGCTAATACTCACGTCATAAGTGGCAAAAAATAATCTCTTAAAGTGAGCTGTAATGACGGCCTTAGTATTCTTGGAAATAAGACACAATTTATTAAAGATGAACTTGAACAGCTAACACATAAGACAACGGAAGTACCCGAAAAGCTTTATTTTTTGGAATAGGCTACTATGAAGAGTAGACAAGAAAAATCTGTCCCGCTTTTGTTTAATCTGATTAACTGGCAAATGGCTCTTAATTTATTTTTTCCTGCGTCTACAATACTACTGAAGTGCTACATGGGCAAGACAAGACACCTACGCAAAAAGTATTAAACAATAAAGTTCTTAACTATATACACTTGTAGACACTGCAGTCCTAAACTTTCTATGCAACATGAAAATGTAAGAGACAACCCGACATCAAAAAGAATAATTTTGTCAGAACTGCTTTGTATATTGAGAGAATTAAAGCTCACTGCAGTGTCAACCATAGCTGGCACAATTCGACATGAAAGACAAACATTAATCTTTCATTCACAATTAATAAAATCACGGATACCCAACCGTCTAGCGTCTCGACTAATACTAATAGTATGTTGGATATTCCATTTCATCTTTTAACTGCAATTCTCTTAAGAAGCAAAGCGATTTCTCAACTGTGTTTTCCGAATAAATCATTTTCTTTAACTAACCGTGTTATGCAATTCTGGAAGAGCATTTCTCTGGAATGCTCTTAAATGTATTTCGTTAGATGATTGAAAATAGAAACTTGCAACTCAGTACTACTTGATGACAAAAATTTTTTTTTCGAGGTTAGGTATTCATAAGACCATCAATGTATACTTCATTTATATTTTTGGTATGGCCATGCATGCTTTGATGATTATGTAGTATATTCAACCATGGTTAGTCTATTATAGATAGTCTTCTGAATTCAGTCACTGATTCCACTCACGAAGATGAAAGTCCACTACGAAAGTAAAAAATGTGTTTGCTGTTACAATAGTTGCATATTTTATCCTTACGAAGGTTGTGTTCATTATAGGTTAGTAAACTAGTTAGCATAATTTTGCTAAATTGACAGAATTATCGAGGTAAATCAGTAAAATTGCTATTTATATTGACAAGAAACTTGAAGTTGTACTCACAAATTGTAGGTGCACAATTTCTCAATTGGTTGACCAACTAAACTTCACAAGAAAATTAACAAGCTGGAGAATTAAGTCAGTAGTTGGAATGGAATTTTGAATACAAATGAATGGGAAACCGGCTGGGGCAGATGAGATAAGCTCGCAGTAAAAGTTTGGTATGTGTCCAATGCATAACAAATCCATACTCTAAATTGGGACCGTTCTTAGTTTCACACACAGAACACAGCAGTAGTACTAGTTGCTGAATAGAGAATTTCAACCTACAACGGCAGACAATAAACATTGCTTCGCCACATCTACTCTATATGAAATAAATAATTGCGTTGGAATGAATTGCATTCCTGAACATTCAGAGGGCATGCAATAAACCTTATTTTATTGCATTGAATTACATTCTCACATTTACATTTCAGTAAGTGTATGTGCAGAGTATGTCCCATGCCCTGAAAACCCGTCCATTTTAATTACTCCTCTTTTACATTAACATTTTGTTTTGCAAATTGTAAATTGGTTTTATTCCTGTAGTCATGTATTTTATGCTATAAGATTGACTTGACCATAAACTTAACAGGTTGATCACTTATAACAGTCTTCCTGTTTACACCACTTACTACTACTAATAGCTATTATCAGATGGTATGGCTAATATCAACAAAAACCAATGGCAAGCCGTAACAGAACCTCGCCCGAGAAAAGGGGATCGTGTACACAGTTTTAAGATAGGCGAGCTAAAACCAAATGAACAAAATTCTGTAAAATGTTATTTGTATTAAATCGTGGGTAATTATTTACAAAACTCAATTTCTCAACCAAAAACTGTTTAGGACAACTACAGATTGAATGAAGTCACTAAAAGACAAAATAGACTTAAACGTTATTGTATTTTGTATTACGTTTCGAGTCTAGCAAATATGGTACATCAACGAACAGTAAAATAATGTGACAAATTAATCATGACATACATCATAATTTTGCTTTAGAGTTCTAGAAAAGGAAGAAAAGGAAATTGTTGGGCAGACTTTGTTAATACGAGACGAAGAGCATTAGACATGTAACCCGCCTATGTATGTAGATGTCTGTTGCTTTGCATTGTATAGAAAATTAAGCTGCAGCTTTTTAAGAAGAGGAAAAAAGGGAAAAAGTAGGATGCTCTAGTACAGCCCTAACAATCTGTCTGTATAAACGAGCCTGTAATAATGAATCATGTTGATTTTGACTCGAATTCAGTTGACTAGACCATCATACAAGGTAGTTACTAGCGACTCTGATGGTTATTACTGGTTATTGTATTAGTTATAAAAGCTAGAATGAAATTTATGCCTTGTCCTTTATTATGAATAACACGGACAGTTTTAAATTTAAACTTGAGAGAGCTTATAGTTAAAGAACTGAATGCACAGCAGGAGGAGACCAAGATCAGAGCAGTTCCTTCATAGAAACAGGCACAGGCTAACAATAGCAAAAGCTCGGCTTGATTTTTCTTGCTCAAAGCTTACGGCTTCTTATTATTCGTACACAGGGCAATTCTGACAAGACAGTTCATCTCAGCGGAGTAACTACTGTCTACTACCTTTGTAACATTAACAGTCTTATTACATGCTATAATTTACCACTTTTCTTAACCATCGGCTCTACAACCTAGACTTGTAATGCGTCTCAATTTATTTAACCTCACACAGCTCAATGCACTTACCTCTTGATCCCTTCCTGCATGTTTACCCCGTTTTATTAGACTCTGTGCTTCCCTATGCATATTTTCAATGTTTCTTTAAAAGGATATGGATGCTGGGCTCTCTGGAGTGGAAATACTATTCAGATTCAATCAGAGCGTTAAAATACCCGTATTATTAAATCTCACGCTTTGTAGAATTAATTAAGAAATTGCGATTTTCATTAACATTATCTAAATGTAGGTGTAATTGCATCATTCCAATGCGGGTATGTTTATGTACGTCTTGGTAATATAATTTTCAGTCCCAGTTAAGAGATAAACGGGTAACTTGATGTAGTACAAAAAAATCTCAATTGAAGCTGGGTACGGTTCGAAAACTGAAACAGTGACAATAAATACTTAATAATGCTTACATAACTTGCATCTGCATGTTCAACCGAAAGAATTGTGCGTGAATGAAAAAGATTTGCTTTTGTGTGGAATGGTTGACATATTACATACACAAATTTGATTTCCTGTTGTTAGTCCTCACATCTTGACGTTAACGATACTACTATATAGTCTGGTTATGACACAACACTAATTGTATACAAGAATAGATACCAAAGGAATAAATTTGTAAAATTAATTTCCATGAGTCCAGTCTAATAACTTTGACGTTAAATTCCTGTCGAGCCCTCAGCCTTTACTTTTATTGCGCTGAGTGAGTAGTGAGTGCCCTTTCACATGAAGGAAGCCAGTTGTGCCCTTGTCCCTTGATTTAAATTTTGTTTTCTTTACATGGACGGCTAAACTTAGTTAGGTACAGTGATTCCCGTTGTAAAGAAGATACTAAGGCTCACAGATGTGAAGGAAAGAGATCCTAGAGGCAGGGAAGAAAAACGATCATAAATCCAAAGAAATTATTCATGGGTCATTGGATAACAAGAAGATTCATGCATCGGGTTCGTCCCCAGTCCCCATTATCGTAAATCTCGGGGATTTTACTAACGCATGCATGATAAGTGAGAACTAAACAAAATTGAGCCAAATCGACTTGAATGCAAGAACAGATACAAAACATCGACGAAATTCCCAACATTGATATTGAATCCTTTGGATTATTTTTATACCTAGAAATACCTAGAGCATGATAACATCCTACTGCTCCTTATTAGTTAACACTATAAAAAGAGCGCTACTTATATTATCCAGGGTGCTTTTACTGTTAACACGCAGCGGAGTCCCACTCTTTGTTATTAATGGCTCCCTAACTAACCTTGACATCCCAAACTTCCGCCGACAAAAAATACCCAAAAATTTGGAGAAAAATTCACACCATCACATCAACACGCTGTACAGAGCTTGGTATGTTCATGTATATAGAACATTGCAGTTAGAAGGCACATAATAAAAGACAACCGTTCCAAATCGGAAGCAATATCTTCCCATTTTACGTCTCCGCCTAAGGAAACAGAATTACTTGATTAAAGAAGCCGAAAACTGATCCAGAGCGTGAGTGTCGTCTGCAGAGTGGGTTTATACTCCGAAATCTCATACCTTCACTTCGATACGCATGCACTAACGTGAATAGCAAAATTCCAACCAATTAGTTGTGCAAGTCAGTTCGAATCTCATTTAGTATTGTAATTGTATTATAGACATACTCTCCACATTCTATACAGCCCTATACACTATTTATACTCAGGGTCTCAAATTCAAATTAAGGACAGTAAGCACTTTGCATCAATGAAATTCTGATATATCTACCCAAGAATCTATACACTGGTACTACTATAACAGCTATTAAATAGCACTCAGTATGTGCATGTAGGGTAATAAATTTTCTTTGCATAACCAAATTACAGAAGGTACGTAGGGGAAGATTATATTATACTTAGTTAAACCATTAGCTAGCTACTAGCTATATAATACCCGCTTGCACATTACATAACGGATATTACGATTTACAAACACGAATATTAAAGCACCAGACAGAAGGAGGATTTTAACCCTAAGGCAGGAAATCATCTCGTTATGGTAGTATTCACATGTGTGCGTATTCTATTTTAATCCATTCACTAGACTGAATGGATCAAGAAGTCATCGCTATCGATGGCTACTAAACATATGTACCAGTACATGCGTGTTTATTTATTATGGCAGTCAATCACTACTGTGCACGTGAATTTGTTTCTTTAGTACAAGAATAGAATTAGGTATACTACATACAAGACTACACAATCCCAATCACAATTCCAATTTACAATCAAACAATTGTGTTATCATTCACACGACTTGAACTATGAGACGTAAAAACAGCAATCACAATCACTTCGTACAAAGAATAAATAAAACAGAATACAAATATACAGGCCAGGCCATGCACTGACACTTTTTATCTTGACTACACATCTGAACACTCTGTCCTGTCTGTCTCTGTACAATCCATTATGTACTTGTGTAACTAAAGTGAATCCATATCCAATCTTAATTCAATCCTATCTCAGTTGACATTCATGCTGAGATCATCAAAAGCCGCTTTCACTTTGATATCCGAGGCGTCCATCCAAATATTCACATCTTGGATTAAACCAGCCAAACGACTATAACTTCTACTAAATGTTAAAATATATTATTCACTATGCATGTGTCCTTTCCCTGTGAATATTAATGACATTCCTTTAAACTCACATATTCACAATATATTGTGTAAAAATCCTGAAAGTATAGAGTATAAATATGATCTACAGTATTAGACTACGTATAGAACAATTTCATACAATTCTTAACCCGTATGCAAGAGTTATTATAGTTACTACAACGTGGAGAATGGAAAAAACGACAAGATCGTTACTTTCCTAGAAGAAAATGAGAAAAGTTATACCATTCTGTAATGGACTACTTACATATAGGTATATCATCTTGTTAAAATAGTAATTTAAAGACTCATCTCTAATTTAAGAGTGAAATGCTCATCATACAGTTGTTCCGCTGAGGCAATTATGTTTCTCTGTAGACAGGTAGTCAGGTTAATTATAACAATTGCCAAATTAACGAGTCAAATATACCATTCATTAAATAGAGCACGTGTGGGTAATTTGAACACATTTACGCATAGATGTGAGGTGAATGCATAGGGCACACTGATTTATAATGCGATTATCGTTTTTGCTTCCAATTCTATTTCAGGTTAGGTGAGTTGCCTTTGTAGGGAATTCGCATCTCACATAACAGTAGATAGTAGAGGGTCCTAAAACTCTCTAAGCCTACTACAACTTTGTTTGTGTAAATCGTAATAGCTACCGTGCGTATGTATTCTTACGTTTATAAATAGACTCACAAAATTAACTTTGTAAAGCTATCGACTATTATGGTTTTAGTTAGTTAGTCTATGTACATAAACTACAAGACATGTACTCTCAAGAGGCAAAAAACATTTTCTAATGCAATTTAGTGTTTGACAACAAAAGTATTGCTATTATCACTACACTGTCAACTCACATGAACAATCAAATGCAAAGACATTCTCTCCTTCGCTTTACTAAGACTACCATATTCTAACTTGTCGTTGTTCTATGAAAATTTTGGGCAATGAATGCAAATACAAACACATGAATAGAATATAAACGAGCAAGTGGTCAGCATAAGGACGTAGTAGTTAAGTAATTACAATCTATGGTCTGGCCATCATCTCTGCTGAATAGTTCGATCTTTTATCTTAATAGTCAAACCAGACAACTTACGAAATTCATCACCTCTCTCTCTCAACTACCATAAACTTTCCCTAGTCAAAAGTGTCATTTGTTAGATTCAAAACTTTGTTACATAGGTATATATTCACAGACAAATAATCCTCAACAGTTTACTTAACTGAATCCTTACAACTTTGTTTATTTGGTCTCAAGTTAGCTTGAAAGGAACAAGAGTAAACAACCTCTATTGTAATTTCACGGGCCATTGACCATTTCATTCTAATGCTGTTAAGTAGTGACGATTTCCTTGAGTTACTAACACCTGATAATTGCACTAATATTTAAGGCATATTTTAAATGGTGCTAGTATTAATGTGTAGCTATTTAAGTACACACATATTATGGTACTTGATCAGGAAAATACATTTTCGGAGTGCATTATACAATTTACATCTTTGTGTTAAATCAATCTCTTCATGATTTGAAAATGTCATTTTTTACTGTCTAAATATTCAAAATAGAAAATATCTAATTAAAAATGAGTAATTTACAAATGATTTTTGTGTTTTGGTTTCTATCATATAGCTCTGAAACAATCCAATAAAAAGGAGTAAGAATGTGCGAAATATATTATTTGCGTGCTTACTTAGTACAGATATGTTAGGGTAAGTACTAGGGATTAGTAATTTGTTTTCACGTCTTGCCTTTAAAGAGGATGATTATATAGCAGTCAATAAAGTAATATTATGTGTGAACGATTTTAATTAAAAAGCAAAGCAAGCACCTTGAAATAAAATTAGCATTTAGTGTAGACTGGGACAACGAAAGGGTTTCTTACCTCATTTTCACGTCATCGTCTACAGACTGCCCAATATGGTCACTATTTATGATAACATCGTCATCGTGTTCCGGATCATGAAGCCCATTATCGTCTTCATCGACCAGACCATTAGCAATATTGTTATGATAATGTTTGTTTCTTGCTATTTGGAAGTTATTAGATGGTTCATCTTCGCAGCATGCAGATGCGTCCAAATGTCCCAACTCTGTAGCCAAGATTTCCATCTTCAACTGTTCAACTTCGCACATGAG
>JABASH010004129.1:0-14765 GCA_019776445.1 Tomocerus maximus | reverse complement strand
TGGCAAAACAGGAAAGCTGTGTTGGCAAAAAAAGAAATGGGTGTTGAAAAAAAGGTATTTGGTGTGTTGAATAAAAAGTGTTGGCAATTTAGGGGTGAATCATTCAGACAACTCAGAGTAGGCTTCGCAGACTCGCAAATTGGGCAGTTTTCATGCAATTTTCACGAAATTGCAAAAATGCAGTAGCTTTTGCATTCCATCTTTTTGGTTTAGCCATTTGCAATCAGGTTACAGATTTTCTAAATCAATAGGCATGTTTATTTTTGCGAGGGCTGAACCTTTCGATTTTGTAAATCGCAATTGTCCGACAGCTCTGTGTTGAGCTTTGAGCTGCTACTGTCTAATTTTTGTCCTCGCCATCGGCTCCTTGGAGATTGGGCCTGAAATTGCACTAGACAGTCTGATATTATATCGACACACGTCCCATATGTCCAATATTATATCATATGGCATAGCCAAGGAGAGTTGATGACATACGCATACATTTTTAGGCTATAGAGTAGGTTGGTGTGCAATATTTGAATTCGTGAGCATCAAACACATGTGTGGTAGTGGTAGAATATGACATATACTATTGAATAGTGTAGACTGTAGACACACTACCGCATACCGCTCAAGCCGCGAGGGTTTACTTGCAGTGGCTCTCTGAGCAGCTTTACTTTTAAGAAAATCCACTCATTCATCCTGCAATCAAAAGCATGTTCTTATTCTGAATAGATAAAATTGAGAGACAATAATTAGCGTTTACCGAAGCTCAATTTTAGTTGTAGCGGTTGTGGGGACTTAGGCTAGTAATGTTGACTAGTTTGCATTGTGTGAATTGTCTCGTTTGTTACTATCTCAGTAAAACTCAGAACTAAAACATATTTTCTGGCTTCCAAACGACCTGTTACATATACTTATGGTAAGATACCATGCCACATACATCATGATCATACCAGATTGTTGTAAAGCCCATACGCAACAATAATGTACAGTGAAAAGTGTATGTATTTGTATGCAAATATCTAGCACATAGTCTACAATACAGCGTGGGTACTATAAGACTATAATATTTTGTCTTGTACAGGTTAGCGTTCTATTCTGATTCTGGTGTTGTCTCATTGTCAGACACTGCTTCTTGTAAATCTTAATATTACAGTCTCTGCCCCGTTTACAATCTATACTTGTAGTTCACTATCATAATCGCTAAAACTGAATACATATTCATATTACAATATGACCAAATGACCACTGGACTCAGTCTCAGCATAAATGATTGAAAATGCATGTAGGTACCGTAATTTATTTAATGCTTGGTTTGTCTGCATTGGCTACTACATACATCTTAATAGTTAAGTTTAGTGAGTGTTATCTGTGGTAGTACAATGCATGTCTTGCATTGTATGAATATGTATCTGTGTGATGCTACATTATGTTTATTATTCTATTGTGCATAATTGTACATGCACACATTCGTACTTACGTGTCTATTGATCATTGCATTCCCTGAATTCTATGCCCATGTAAAAAATGTATTTTAGCAAGTGTGGCTTGATGTGTCGAATACATTTGCAAATGGCATGTATAAGAGATACAGATACCTATGAATATTTTTGACTGCATACTTGTTTAATGGCAACTTTATGCACAAGAATAAAAATCACAGAAGCAATGCATATTGCAATTGCTCACATAGAAGACTATCAGGTTAAAAGGATTTATCTTAGAAAATCATACTACCTATCTGGTATCTGTATTACTTATTTTTTACAGAATAAGCTTTATCACCCTTTTCCAACTCACAGGTACACACAAAATAGGAAAATACTGCCCAGCACTGTCGAATTGTTAAGTACAAAATATATTCTGTAAGTTATTCAGTTACCTATGTATCCTTCAATACTCTAATTATTGTAATTATACAAAAGTGAAATAAAAGTTCATTAAATTTACATTGTAATGGATTACATAACAAATAATTATTACGGTCGATGTTCCTTTTTGCAGAACAACATGATTTGGATGCGTTCGGGAATGTTCCTTTGCGGGTACTATATGTCTATGAACTGGTACGATGAGACTGTTCGGTTATATAACACTAATTTGTGCAGCACTATGATAACAAAACTCGTATTGAAACGCAATAGTGATATGCAGTTGTCCTCAGAAATATGAAAGCCTCCATACATATTGACAAAGTATACCTACACTTAATATATTTTTATATTTACTGCTACACAGGACTGCATTTATGGTTAAATTTAGTGCTGAGGTACATTGCCCAGGTAGAACGTGGAATATAATACTCTCTGCTATGTTGCTCTATAAAATCACTCAAAATAGAATGTATGAATGGTCGAATTCACTCCTTTTTAGCCTCACCGCAATCTGAGCCATGAGCCAACCCAACCCATAGAGGTGAGACGGAATCATTCCAACTTAAAAATCGAACTGAACTTGTACAAAATCTAATTAATTCCCATTCCACAAACTTTTAAAACAATAATTTGTAAATATGACCCTTTCCCATGGTGTTATGCTATTTGGAAGCTCATTTTTCATATGGAATCTATGTATGTGTGTAACAGTTAGCATTATTAATCTTAAACTGTAATGAGAGTGTTTTAAAAATACTTAAAAAAGTAAAATATGAAAATCGACTAACTATTGAAGTTCATGTACACATAATTTGTTGCTAGCAAATGATAGGGAAAATTAATACTGACAAATTAAATTTCTTTAGCTCTATGAACAAAATGAAAGTTGAAAAGGATTCAATTAAAACGAGAATTCATTCGGTCCATCTAAATATGCCATAAAAGATTCAAAATGTTTAATTTTTGGCCATTTTTAAAAAATTAAATTATAATCTCACATTTGAATTAGCCAATCAATAGTTCTTGTCTAGCATTGTCATTACATTACCACCGCAGCCGCATCCCCACCATTCATTGCTCCTACTATTGACCGGCTTCCTATTCTTACTCACTTTAATTTCCGATTTCATTTTTTGTTGTCCAGAACACAAAAAAGGATTCAAATAATTTTTTTCCTGGATTCTATTTGGTTACAACTGAGAGTGGTATTGTCAGTAAAAAGGGGAGTTCATTATTGGTTACTTTCTGCGTTTCCTTTGAGTTGTACAACTTTTTCACATTCGATGCAGATCTGTCAGTCCTCTGTCCATTGTTCGAGATGACTTTGTCAATTACCCAGTGAACCATAAAACGCTGCCCTTAATGGTTTTAGTACGACAACTTGAGTATTTTGTGTGGAAATATACATTTGCTCATCGTCAGTAATAATATTTGTTATATATTAATCGAAACCTATACATACATACTACATGTATAATAGAATTCAGAATCATTGCATTCGATTTTTCTGATGGGGTTTAAGTATTTGCAAAACTAACGTGGTCATATCATACGCAATTACGCATTGACATTTTGTACTATATCCATGGAAAATGTTTTGATAAGCTATAGTAGATAATGTAATGGTAATTGTTCAGTTGCACATATTATCTGATATTAAGCATTGCACAGAACTTGATTGAATTGACAGCTATTGTGACAAAGAGTAAAATTTGCAGACAGATTTGAAGATTTTGGACTTGTATTACAAAACTATCTTAAAGTATACCATACTTACTTATATTATCTGCATAAAGAGTCCTTTCCCATGCAGCAGCAAACTAAATTTTGTATGGTAAAATAAGAAAAGACAATGCAGGAAACTCAGTGGGATTATTAAGATAAACCTGAGCTGTTGCTACTTCAAACTTATTTTTGTGCACTGGGAATGCCAGAAAAGAGAGGGATGCAGTAGTTTGTGGTATTAAAATTGTATGCGTTGGTAGGTAAGTCTCACTCTAGGCAATCTGTATTTACTGATAGAATACAATGCAGATGCCTAACCTACTACAACTTGCAACCTTACTTTTCATGAACAACCATTATGTCCAAAATATACTACAATTACTATTGCTCCTGCACTTACATATTTGTAGGTTTAAAATTAATGAAGCAAGTACGCCTTACAAATTCATTATGGAGGCATTCGTTGTTGGTATACCATCTTAACCCAACTTTTGTGTCAATAGAAGGCAACGGTAAACCCCACGCACAGAGACAGGTTGTTAAATCGGAATCGGGACCTTAACAGCTCGATAGAAACCGGTACGGGTACGTTATCTTTTAATGAATTGGCCAACTTAATACATTCACATTATCTTATAGCGGTCAGCGGTGGAAGAAAATTATTATCGACAATAGAGTGAATAACGTGAATACTATAAAATCCCTACTTAATCTACCTAAGTATACATATGCTATTACTTCAGTTCAGACACAAGTTTCAATCCAATTCATCAAATGTTTAACATAAATCGGAGCAAAATGGGAATATGAGTACAAATAAATAAGTAATATAAAATGCCAACTAGGCACTAAAACCGAATATTATTACCAATTCAAGGTTAGAATGTTTAAATCCACGCTACCAAAATCATAAGTTTAACCTTAGTAATTTACAAATGGTCTACAATGTAACTTCTCGATAGTAGTCCCTGAAGATGACAATAGCATTTTGTCGAAAGCTTCGATATTTTAAATAGAACTAACTTTGTATAGCCTTTATCCGTGAAAAATGAGTTGTTTATTTCGATTTTAAAACATGAATGATACATAAAAGATGTAGGTATCTATTAAACGAAGGAATTGAAAAGTTCGCAGAGATTTTTATTAATATTCCATATGAGACACATTCTATTTTATATGCATAATGCAGATACATCATAAAATGTAAATGGTAGGTAGGAGTGAAACATTCTAATCTTGAATTGGCAATAATATTTGGTTCCTAAACACAAGTACGCAATGGTAACACAGATAGTGCCCCTAGTGCCTATTTATCCTTTTATTTGTGCTCATACTCCCATTTTGCAGATTTATGTTAAACATTTGATGAATTGTATTGACATAAACTTGTGACTGAAATAATAGCATATAGCTAGGTTAAGTAGGGATTGGATTTCATAGAGTTCACCTTGATTCACTGTATCAAACGTTATTAAAGCGTATTATGTATGACTATTACAGTGCATTTACTTTGGTGGAAACTGGAAACCCTATCAAATAATATTGCCTACAGCATACATAATTATAGTATGTAATTCCTACAGATAGATATCTGTAAATAAGTACACAAATGCATTATGCGCATAAGGTATTTGCATAGTTGGATTTTGCTGTACATACACTTTGCAATTGTATATCTGCCCATATTCTAAGACCAGCAAGACATGAATGCAAATAAACGCAAATCTCTACAGGATATTTTTGTTGGGTATAAATAAAATTGAGGAATAGACTGCACATAATTTATGGATTGCTGTGCAAGTTAGCATGTAAATAAAAACAGTATCAAAGCAAATGAATTTTTGCATCTATCTATCAATTCTATGACTAGCCGCTAGCCTCGGACTAGCATATAATATTATTTTTGTGTACTAAATAGCTGGAAGTTGCAATTGCAATGCTAGGGTGGATGCTGGATGACTTGGCATTGTGATCTTACAGTTCTTAGTTGGTTGCTAGTTAATTACAAGTTACAACTATAGTATAATAAGTTCATGGCATACAACAAATCATGAGCAGTAAGCAAAAGCAAATACTTGCACGAGTACAAACAAATGCAGATAACATATTTGTACATCTACTGCATGCCCATAAAATATCACGAGTAATTAGCAAAGCTGTGGCACAATAAAAACTACTTGTTTATTATAGATATGGTGCATGTATACGTCAATATACTGATATCTGTATGAAATTATTATTATTATTGTTATTATAGTTTGAAGATACTAAGGTAAAAGGTATGCATTCTGTTCCTCCGTAGCCACATTACGAGTTAACTATCTGTATAATATATCTTGAGGATTGTGATAGTTCAGTTAAGAATACCAACTCTCTCTTTTCCTTCCCTTGCTAGGTACCAAAATTGCACTTGAATTGAAACTACATGGATAACCAAACATCTAACTATAACGAAAAATGTATATTATTACAGCCACTCAAACATTTAATAAAGTGCATTTTACAAAATGCCTACCTAATACCTGTACAATTAGTTGGCAGACTCTGACTCATAAGACACAGTAGGAAAGAGAGGATAGAAGACTATAACGCAAGCAAATTAAGCAATCGCAGCAAAAACACGGAGCTTGGTAGTTGCTTGCTTTCTTCATGTATAATAATAATATTGCGAGTTCTTTGAGTCAAGGAAGCGTCCACAGTCCAACCAATGTGGATTTCCAAATATTTTCCTATGCCCATTTAAGATATTTTTAAACCAAATTCAGTAACGCTCAGCCCCATAAAAAAGAATGCTACAATTATCCCCACTAATTCCAAATATGTACAATTTTGTGACGAGTTTTAAAAATAGCTCATAGTTTTCAGCAATATCGTTCGATTTCATTTTCGATTATCGTCCACAGTAGATTCGAGTGTGATTGCATGTATATGGCTTAGAAGAAGTAGGGAAATAGAAGAAATCTTCAAGAGAAGCAGCCTCCATGAAACATGCGAATAATTAGAAACTTGGCTACAACATTTATCATAATAACGATGATGGTGTTAGAGTAATTGTCAACAGATTTCTTTTTGTTAAATAGTTAAAGAATCCTCAGTCATTAAAAGTAACCGGTTTTCGTCGTCGTTTTTAAATTGCTCCTATTTTTATTGCTTCGTTGAACTTCCTCGATATGTTTTGAGGAAATGAAGAGAATTAAAAAATATAGTATAGTACATATTCGCATTGGAGATCGCATCTAATAATTTATGCAGAGTGAAGCTAAAATATTGATTTTTTAGGCTTCGTTGCCTATTTTCTAAGAAGGGTCAGAAATTGCAGATAAAAATGGAAAGAGTATTAGGTAGTCTGCAAAAATGATTTATTCCTCCCAAATATTTATCTAATTTACGCATTTACATACCAAGACAGAATTAGCTTGTACTCGTAGATATTTTTATGCGACATGATATACACTGAGGAGGACTAGGACAAGTTGGGTGTATCAAATAAATGAATTCTGTCTATACTGTACCACAGCTACATCCATCGTCTATATAAAAAACGACATAAAACCACAATAGGTACATGCAATTCTTCCTCTGGGCAATTTCATCAATTAAATGAAGTAAACGAGAAAATTCTATCTGTACACTGACGACTTTTCATTACTACAAACTACAATAGAATTGAAGGAGTGTTCACAGCGTTCTTCATATACCATGTATCTATCTACTACTCCAATGCATACTTTTTAATGTACTTAGGAACAGCATGAGTACAGCAGCCAGAGTTTATTTGTGTGTGTGAAGCAAAAGTCCTACTACAATACAAAGTACACATTATTACGCTTAACTTAATGGCCGTGTGGTATGTATATGTCGTAGTCTGATTACCTCCTCACGTTAAGTACCTGCCTCACCCTGGCTCTATCCCTACAACCTGGTAGTTGGCTTAGGCCGACCGATCTTAGGCTTTCAGTTCTGTAATGAAATTCTTTAACCATAGTGTCAATTTTGCCTTTTGCACTTTGAAGCCGAAGATTTCATTTCCAAAGCGTTAGAGTCCTTGGCAGAATAAATGTACAAGACTCGTGTTCGATTTATCTATTTTAGGGATTGGCAATGAAACAATAGTGTTCACTTCACGTCCTTAACTTTGCCTGATACCGGTCGCTGCTTTCGATTAACAAAATGTTCTTTGACTTTCCGTTATAGTCCAAGTCACTTTTCACACAATACTTCAGATCCCGTTCTGCAACACAATTAGTGTCTAATATCACAAATATTTTATAACTAAGGTTGCAGTATGCACTAAAGTATGCAAATTCAATCAGTTTGCAAGCGGAAGATGAATTGTCAAAATAAAAGTTTGGCATTCAGCCTGAAATGGTTGGACTGGACCAAGCAAGTACATGAAGGGAGGTAGTCAGACTACTACACATACATGCTTTGTTTAGTGAGCTATAGAGTACACAATGGTACAAAAGTAGTAATAGAAATTTTCAGTGAGCAAGTGAAACAAGAATACCTACGTTAACACTGTGGCTCTCCTGAATGCATGACTACATTGAAAAATGCTAATGCTACTTACAAAGTCTTAGCTATAGGCACACCACAATAGAATTCGCCACTTAACTTGTTAACTTGGCTCAACAATTCTCAATGCAATAGACATCACTTGACTAAGCCTCCACTGCACTCGACATGTTTACAAGAATCTATACTTCAAATTTTAAAGCATACGAAGCTGAGCGACTGCTGTAAGCAACACGTAGCACAAATAATACACATGCGAAAAAATGATTACTCTTCTGTATAGTGCATAGTGTGTCCACTTGTTGTGATGCTGATAACTGCGAACTACGAACCTGCTCTGTGCAATCTTATCATAAGACATACTGACTTCTTAATAATATCTTACCTTGTACATTAGACGCTTTACCAGAATTTATTATAACGAGTAGCAAATAGCATGAGATAGATTATAGATTATAGTCATCCTAATTCACTACGTAGTATTTAAGTACGTGGGGCATAATACGGTCTGAATTGTATGCAATTGTGCTATAGTACTACATACGCTCTTATTTTTTAGCCAAGAAAAATGAGATAGATAATGCATCAAGTCGAAGTCAACTATTCTGAACTCTGGTACTAGCAACAATGCGAATTTATTCAGTCAGAGAAGCCAAATTGTATAGATATGGGTGCTCAAATGCTAAACTATTGTACGTTCACTCGAGATAGCATTGCAATAATGTAAATGCAATGACATCGTGCACACACACCTTGGGCTGACTTTGCTTTGGTTTTCCCAACCTTAGACATTAAGAACTCACTGGCAATGCAACAGAGATATTTGACTTGGCTATTGGCTATTCTGACGATTTATTGTGTTCGTAGTGCACATTCACAAATTCACATTACACATTACATTACACACACGCTTCTCACTCGTGAAAACTTTGTCAGTAACTTAAGTAACATTAACAGCTACAGGATTTAATTGTCTGAGCTGCACCAGTTCACCTTTAAGTGTACCACTAACTAAGCTAATGCACTATTCTGTCCGTATTGACTCACCGACTGAGACTAATCTCAATAAGGCTCTTTCGTATCTGATCAGCTCTTTTATTTCTACAGGTGCACATCTAGCTTCTAATTTACTTGATATTTCTCATGTCATGTCACACGCGAAATTGCAAACTAACAATTCCCGACTACGGGGAATAAATATAAATCGTTAGTTCTCATTACTTAGCCTTGGCTGGGACTTTGCGAACAACCTTACACCTGTGATATGCAGCATGGCGCTAAAGATTACTCATTGAGTCAGGGATGTGGCCAAGTAATTCATGCATTCGATTAGAAGATTCAAAAAATCTTCTAATCTTCTCAAACCGCTTTTAGATCATAACTTTCGCAACTTGCAATATTTTATTTATTTGTAGTTCAAACAAAATGTAGACGTGCTCATAAGCTCACTCGATTCGCTTCGTTAATTCCATCGGACTGTTACAAATTACTTGAGTTACATAGGATACAATTAAAATTATGTAGGTAAGTGCATTTATGCTCAGCAATATTATTTCTGTAGCAATATAGCACATTGTACTTACTATACCGCCATAGAGAATACTACTTGGCTTACCAAATTACCACGCTGCCAATCTTTTTATATTCTCATCCATTGAGACTCTATACAGTAGATCATGTCTTCTACTATGGAAACTGAAAACAATTCTTTCTGCTCCATTCATCAACAACAAAACAGAACAGATTCACTTGACTTCTTAATCAAGACTTAGATAACCAGAAAATCTTAGCATCTATACAATGAGCAAAAATACAAGGAAGCTGAGTCTCTCGGAAGACATCATAAAATTATCAGGCGAGAAAATAAGATTAGATGAATCCAGCCAGTTTCCACTTAAACACTAACAATCGTACTCAGTTGGAATTATTTCACACCTGCTCAGAGTCACGGGAGTGAGCCAAGACAATGATTATGACGATACGACATAAATTCAACAATTACCTTAAATACGGTAAGTTAACATACTACCGGTATCTGTAGGTTAATAGTGGATATTAATAGTACCTATGAACCTCATTTTATTTGGACCTATTTATTATTTACATGTCTATATATGGAATAATTGGATTTTTTATTCTAAAAATTGATACTATATCTCAGTGCAGCCTTTAAATAAAGGTAAACTAAATGGAAAGGCGTAATTGCCTTGTCAGCCCAACAGTAAAGTTGTCCTTTATATCTAAACATTTCTCATTAGCAAATTTCAACTGTAAAAGTCGCTATTTAATTGTTAAGACGCTACTGGTTTGGTCTGGTTGTTCTTGGTTGGTTTCATTTGGTTTCTATTCTAGTTTTAGAACTTCATCTCTCACGTCTAACGGGAATGCGAGTGCAGTTGATGGAAGTAATTGTATGTAGTGTCTACTGTAAAGTAAAGCATGACGCTATTTAATCTTTAGTTCGTCGTTATTAGCGGTTAACAAAAGCTCATCAAGGAAAATCTAAAAAGCTAAACTAACTCACTGACTTGATATGGATTCACATTAATCCCAACACTTGTCTTACAATCGACTGATACTACAAAAATAAAACAAAACGACGCACTTTAGCAACGGATTTTTAGCTCGGTAATTAGAATTACCTTTGCTTTGTAAAATGTAAGAGTGTAAGAGTCACGCCAAACGCAGGTGAATTACACTTCATGACTTCATTCCTTACCTTTGAGGATAAGACAATAGAAGAGATCTAAAATCCCTAATTTTTATAAGGCTGAGCTATATTTGCGTTTATAGTGTACATATCACAATTGGCAAGATCTATATAGGTTTCAAGTTTTTCATCCTTCTTGGCTCTATCTATTCTTACAGCAATAAAGTTGGAGTTTTAATTATTCTCATGTCCTTATAAAAACGCATTTACCATTTATGTTCAATTTTGTGACTTCGTTGAAGTTTAGAGGTAACTATATAATACATTGCGTATTGCCTTCAATATGATGTAGTATTACAAAGCATCCTCTGATATAAGACCACATAATAATACGAGATAAGCATAGTACTGGAATTAGAAAAATTTATTTCATTTGTAGACATTTCTCTTCCATGTTGCTCCATAATTGCTCGTCATTCAGCATATCGTTAGTTTTTTGCTATCTCTTAGAGTTTTATTATCTAATGTGTTTTGAGCAATGTCCAGAAGCAAAAAATAAAACAGAAATTAATAAAAATTATTGTATAGTAGAAGAAACCTGGGATTTCCATAATTCCTATCGTGAGTCGTGTGAGTAATGAAGCGACTAAAGGGAGATTAGAATGACTTGGCATAAAATACTAACGACTGGAAAGACATAAAATCTTTATGTAAGGGAGATCTACTAAGACCATAAAGTCCATCCAGTAAGCCTGAGTTACTTTGTACAGACACGGTTTTGTGAATAAACTATAAAAATTCTCAATAAAGCACATGTATAAGTGTTAACGTATTATCTGTAAAAGGATACAATGATGGACATACATGGGGAATTTGCAAAACTTGTCCATGTGATTCTACATTTGGTAGACACATGTAGGTAATGAAAAAGTCTGTCTAGGTCAGCATGAAAAAAGGATCCAAGTGTCCATTTGGTTCATTTCATTAGACAAAATAATGGATAGTTCCATTCACATGATTCTACTTATCCACTCTGAAAATGATACGAGTTTCTGCAAATATTAAATAGTCACAGGTTTTCGACGTATACAAACGTATGCTACTTTTGAAAAATACATTTACTGCCTTAAATTAGTAGTTATATCCATTCCCTTGCAGAAAGTACTTTCCAAAGTCAACAAACCAAGACATTAAAATATTTTATGTTTTTCGATTAAGATAACACTGTGGTCATAAGAGTAATAGACACAAACTTGCGTGAACTCTTGTAGATTGGCATAATTGGCATATTAGATAATTTTCAAATAAAGTGTAGCACCATAGAAATAATTGCTCTATCAATGTGTTCGAGATACTATAGTACTGAACAATACAAAAACATTTTTAACTACTGCGATTTTGGGAACATCCATAAACGACAATTCTTAAGTATACCTAGTGTACTATATTAGTGGTCATTAAATATCTCCTTTTTTATTTGTGGCTTTTAGCCTCGTTGCAGGCAAATTCTCTGTTTTATTATTTCGCATATTTTCATACTTGTTAATTTTTAAACCGTGAGTAGTTTCTATTTGTGATTAATTACTTGCATAGCCACCTACCACTTATTCATTGTACTCTTACAATGTTTTTTCGCCTTATTATTTTGCCGTTACTAGCAAATAAGTGGAAGCGAATTCCTTAGGCTCTTGTAAAAACCAATAATTATAATAAAAAACCAATGTCCTTTTGCTGCTATATTGCCTTCATTCATAATTATTTTTATTTTCATAAACGGCTTCCATGTTTTTTCTCTAGCTGTAAGTAAATAATAATCAAAAACTGAAAGCAATAACATGCAAATTAGTTTCTTTAAAACCATAACATGAAAATAACGAAATTATCATCAGCAGATCTATAAAAGTTGTGTCTGATGCAGCTTATTTTGGAACATTGCTGGTATTGCCTTCATAATTATAACCGTCTTTTTAAAAAAAATGGGAAATATTTTAGCTTTTGCAAGTTCACGGAATTAATTTCAGGAGTGGAATGGTCATTATTGTAAATAGAAATTTGCCTTCTAAGGAATTGATTGTTCCTAAATTATAGAAAGCCAATTCTTGGACATGTTATTCATGGACATGGCCTTACCTTGGTATCACTGTAATCTGTTTATAAATTTAGCTAATGAAAATGAAGTTATTGCCTTGATATTAATTTAGAAGACGTTCATTGCTCACTTATAGAAGAAATATCTTTTATTACCTACCCGATTTTTAAGAACTGAACGCATTTTAGTTATTTTTGTTTTCGCTTTCATCTTACTAAATACTCAATTGTTGCTCATCTAATCTGTTTTCGATTTGTAAATATATCGAAGGATTTGACGTTATTAAATATCCTAAAGCAATAGAACGTGTTTTTACAAAATACGACAGTTGCGACAGTGCGACAGTTAAGGCACTGGTCAGTGTGTTGCCTCTTTCAAAACCTAGCCTAATAAAAAAATTACATTTTAAAAGTTAGGCTAACCTTAGCTGTCGCATTCTGTAGCATTTTGTAAATCCCGAATAGAACTCGATATAATAACATTGTGCGTTGCTGGCGAATTAATACTAATTATCAAAAGATTGCTGATCTTTACCGCAGCATGAATTTCTTTAAATCAAACTGATTAACATGATTTTAGTTGTAGTGCCACTTTTCATATTCCTCAACTTTTGTTATGCCTGCACAGGTTTATTGAGTTATTTTCTTCCATTTTTCATAGCTAAGGTATTTATTCACACAATCTCCACAATCTAATTCAATCTACAATACTACCTCGTCTAAAATTCAAATCTTGATCTGTATAGAATATTTTTTGCAATCCTTTTTTACTGAAGTATTTATGTAGTAGTTTAAGATTATAAATCAAAGGTAATCAAATATTTTTGTAAATGTATTCACTACTGTACTGCGGTCTTATAAGGTAACAATTTCTAATGTAATTTGTAATTATTAGCGTCAATAATAATTATTATGGTTAAAAAGCAATTAGGTTCCTAGGGGGTCCTCTGGTTTTGCTCACTGTTTTTGATTCGCTTCTTGGCATCATGCTTACATGCTATTATCATATGAATATCGACTTCATTCTTATTCTAGTTGCCCATCCAATATAATCAGTAGGCACATTAAAAAGCGCCTAATTGTAGATATTATTTAGAAGCTACTTACCTTTAGCTTTAGAAGGTATAAATATACTAATCAGTTGGCCTTTATTTGTCACTTACCGTGTTGCAATTTTTGCTTGAAATACATGAGCTCTTTCAAATGAAATTATGGTAAAAGGGACAGATGGAAAATAATTTATCTCCTCATTTCTGCGTGATTATAAAACTTTATTTATAATTATTTGTAATTATTCATCAACAACAATATTAAGTATATCTATCAAATTTCATTGTTTTGTTTCTTATTTGTAAAATATGTACAGTATTTAATACGCGTATTGTCTTCAATATGATCTGGAGCAAAAAAATAGCGGGCTCAACGAAGCCAAAGGTCAAATGAACACTATTTTTAGAAGCTCTTTAGGACCCCGTACATTACGTACAAAATGTTTAAATGGATTATATCAACCCGTTCTGAAGTTATATGGTAGGTTTACTGATGAATGGATTTTTTCCAAGGCCAAAGGTCAGATAAAGCCAATTTTCGAAGTTGACCTCAATATTGACCCCTAGATTACGTACAAAAAGTTTGAACGGATTGACTCAAGCTGTTCTTGAGTTATCGTGCTAGCAGACAGACGGACAAATGACAGATTGGTCCCTCCTATAAAGTAGCTCCCGCTACTTAATAAAAAAGCCTTCAACGAGTTGGCTAAATTATCTATTTGTCAACTTTAGCAAATAAATATTTAATAAATACTATTGAAGAGGGCTATCGGCAAGCAATTTAAAATGAATCTCCATATAATAAAAACGAGCCCGTCAATTTACCCGACCGTAGCAGCAATGTGAAGAAATTCACACAAAGGGAATCTAGCTGGTTTG
>JABASH010004128.1:0-14771 GCA_019776445.1 Tomocerus maximus | reverse complement strand
ATACAAATATTACGTACACCGAACAAAGCCTGGCTTTATCTATCTTATACTATTACAAGACTGTCGCAGCATTTAGTCATCTGTGAATGCAGGTAAGGATAAATCCTGATAGGGTAGATATCGACCCCCGAACAAGATTCCACCCATGCTCCCACCCCCTCCGACCCCCTTAGATTTGTACCCAAAAAACTTGCAAAAAAATACACAAATGTTACCAAATAAATATTGGAAATGACTTGGGCAACCTTCTCCCCCCCGGGGGTGGGAAGGGGGGGGAGGTGGTCATTCAGGCAATATTCTCCTCCCCCCGGGGGTGGGAAATGGGGAGGTGAGGTCATTTCCAATACTTGTTTGGTAACATTTGGTGTTTTTTGCAATCGGAGGGGGTGGGGGTGGGTGTAGTCTTGTTAAGGGAGTCGATACCCAGCCCATGCCCATATGAGGACGCCCATTGCCCCTACGGGCGCCCATGCCCATACGGGTGCCCCTGCCCATGCATTAGTTCACTTTCTCTAACTCCAGTCCAGCTATCTGCTGCTATCCATGAATGGCTAGTCAGCCGTCTAGCTCACTCCTTCTAGTTTATAGTCGTCTAATTCTGTGGTATAAAGTAACACTGCATAGCTTTCTCCATCTTAATGAGATTTCCCAAAACTTTCGCACAACTTCAATGAAATAAAGTGGAGTACACGTGAAGCATGCAAAACATTTTCAAGTGAATTTTTAGTGTAATAAAGAAAATCTAATTAGTATGGAATAATATTGATTTACTTTAACATGCTTTAACTCACTGCGCTGATGTGTAGGTGTACATTGTACATATTATTTGTATTATACAACTGGTTAACGGTGAACCTAGAGATAAGTTAGCTTAGCATACTAGTAGTAAAGGTGTCATTTTCAATGAAGAGGATTTAAACATTTAACACACGAACGTGGCGGGAACCGGAAGGGATGTATGTCCTACAAATTACACTTATCAAATTACCAAACAATAAGCTTACACAAGAATCTTGGTCCAATTATATAATTAATTAACATGTACTATAATTTAAGATCTTCCAAGGGAATAGCTACAGTATAGAGACTATCGGATTCATTCGGCACTGTGTTAAAACACTTGGCATTCAACTGAAAATGGCATGGAACTGCTGAAGAACTTTGAGGTACAAGCTTGTTATTAAGTGGATGCGGATGGTTTGAGTCTGCACCATCGTGGGAAGGACTAATATTGTGCTGGCTCTTTAATGATCCTGTTTGTTTCAATTGGTTCCGGAAATTAGCTCTTGTGTTGAATGAGGCTCGGTTTGATACACTAGACGCACCAGCATGAGTATAATATGAGCTCCTCTTTCTTGAATTTGATCGCATTGTGTTAGCAGCCGTGCGACGTGTTACGAATCGACGATATTCTCTTCTTATCGCTTCTTTTACATCACTACTTATGAAACAGTACAGTATCGACACGAACAAACCCTGAATGTACAAAATTTTATAAAGAATATTAAGTATACCAACTATATATTTATTAACTTATCGTTAGTTCTCTTGCTCGCTTATGTTATAGAATTAATTAAGTTAATTATATTATTATACCTGTGATGACTGAAACACAGTATTCAAAATCACGAATATCTTCTTGTAGTTTCCACCCGGGTTATAAAGAAAGAGTAAATTGTTAATTCCCAGCAAAGGGAAAAGAATGGCAGTTGCTTTCACAGCTCGTCTGGAAATAATAAACCACAGTTTACATATTTACTTGATTTCCGGTTTTCATATCATTATTGCATTGGTTTTATAATGTTACTTCATAATATACATCATCAAGTACAATATTAATCAATCAATTAACGAAACTGAAAAATATATTATTCCATTACATATACATTGTAATGTAAGGTCGTGTGAAAATACTCAGGCAATATGGATTTAACAAACTGGTATTAATTATGATATAGCATTATTACATATTATTAACGTTCCAATTCCCAATATTTTAATGAACGAGGGAGCAATTAATTTATGACTAAATGGAAACTTTCACTCTCAACTTTTCTCCAGCCATAAAATGGAGAAACTCCCGCTAGAAATTCTGACCACACTTATTATACCTGAGTATTGCATACTAGGTTAATTTAATGTGCATCATTATGCAAGGTTAATATGGACGATAGGACGATTATTATTAAAGTAATTGCAATGCAGCACTACAACGGCACAAGCAACATAACGAAGCCGCAACCACTTTTCCGCGCTATGCATACTTTGGGGTAGTATTTTCTCCGACTATATAGATAGCACTTTCTTTTTTTCTACTCCAACTGCTGACGAAATTTTCACCAACTTTCGCAAACTTTTACCACACCAAATTGCATAGGTTTTGACTTGAAGAAATGCGTACTGGTGAAAGTTTTGCATGAAATTGGAGCAGAAAATGCACCACGTTTAGGGAATAATCATGCAATATTTGGTAAACTGCCTTTCGTAAGCATATTGTTACAATTTGGAGTTTCGTCTTGGGTTACTAACAGCTTGATGAAAAATTGGGATTCTCAGCCAAAAACCATTAAAAAGCCATAACAGACACACATTGAAAAACACACTCTAAAGACACACTAAGAAAATGATGTAGGTACCTTTTTAAAATTTTAGGGACCATGGAACAGCAAGTCCAACACCTATATGAAAGCCATATACAAAACGATTGGCTTTTAAAGTTAAAATGAGATTTTATATAATAACTACAACTGTGGGCTTTAAGGCAAATTTTTGCAACCATATTCTTGAGACAAAGTGATTTGGAAGCTGTATAGCTGATAAAAATAAAACTACAACCATTTAAATTTAAACGACAATTTAGCATAATAAACGACAAAATAGTACTAGACAGGAAACGGTTCTGAAGCTAAAAGCAAAAATCATAAAATATCCTACATGAAAGTTGTACCTGAATTGTTCTGAATCTGTTGATGTATTAGCACGTTGAATTTTTGTGAGCAGTATTCTCATGATGTTGACCAGGAACAGGAGGTTAATCTGTAACCACACCACACAATGAAATGTTAGAAATTATTTTTTACTTTTTAAAACTGCTAAATATTTATTGGGTTAAAAATAAAGAATAAATCTAGACAATTTTGGATTCGTTTTCATTAAAATTAAATCTGAATTCAATCTGATGTAACCCTGCCTTTGACTAAGGCTAATAATATGTAGGTAGTAGTAATATACAATATGCAAGAGAAATATCATGAGAACTTCACGTTGTTAACTATATGTAAAACATTTTTCATCTGCACGATTATTGTTGTGGTATCCGGTGATCCTCCTATGCTGGGTTTAAGGAATTTAAGACGTTATATAGAACACATGCAACACTACCACTACTCACTACATTTACACTATACACAGGTTAAGTGATTCAAATTAAAGGGAACAAATTATAAAGGGAATTGCGGAAATGTTTTAACTTGCTATCAACTTGCTATATAGTAGTGGCAGCTTTCTAGTATAGCTTTATGCAAGGATATTTAGTATTTGTAAACAAAGGATCTGTTTTTATGTAATAGACATTTTCCAATGCGTTGCAGAAATTCCGATTCTAGGAAATGGCAAGGGCAATGTGTCGAATATGTACTAAACATTTACATCTTTCGCAGTTAGGTTACAGAAAGACAGTAATTGCCCGATATGCCACTCACTCTTCCTCTAAGAAAATTCCACATGAATCTTTGAAACACTAGGGCTTGATAATTTCTGAAATATTTCAGCATGCGATTTTCTCACCGACGATATTGATATCACCGTTTTAACAGTAATTTCCACGAAATTTTAATCAGTAGTGAAAACCAGTATAATTTCAAATCATGGTTTAATTTTTCGAAATGTTTTAGCTAAAATGCTGCAGCGCATACGCACGCTCTATTACGACCCAAAATCTCTCATATTCATGAAAGGATTCCCTAAAAATGCAAATAGATTATTTTTAGAGCACCTTTGGCAAAACAGACTCGCAACGGTTTTGAGATTCCCTGTATATGGATCCGAAAACGGCTAACAAAAACAAAAACTTATGTAGGTAGTGAAAAAGCAGGAATTCCAACATATCGGTAGTCTGTAAGATTTATATAGTATAGTATGAATAGATGTATGGTGTTAGTAGAATATACGAAAATGTGAGATTTTTATAAGATTTCTCGAACAAATCTGCAATTCAAAACTGATGGCTTCAGAAACAAGTCGGAGAACCTCACCCGCAATCAGAGTTATGAGCTGTCGACTTTCGGAGCGGATTATATTAGCCAAGAGATAAGTCAAAACCAATTGGAACCTGCTTTCTTTAGTACAGACAGAATGATAAGACATCGATGATATGTCGGATATACTTTATTGATCGGCTAGATAATGAAAACTGTCAAGCTAAAAGCTAACTCAGAAAATCTGAATGTGCATGCATCAGAAACAATTACTTGGGTTTAAATTAATTTTTTAAGCAAAAAGTCTTAAATCATGCGGTACAGGGACAAAAAACACTTACGTAGACAAACACGTATTTATTATCATTATCATATACTATTCCAAATTGCAAAGTATGAATTTACTGAACTTATCACCACCTTACATGGTTAAGGTTTTTGCGTTTACAATGCATATATTATGTGTAAGTGAATTAATATTTCTTAATTGTATCGTTCCACATTCAAAACATCATTAAATTTTGACATTTGAGAATTGAGACTTTGTAAAAAACAAGTTTGAGACTGCATTCCCAGAAGCGTGTATTTATTAGCAGTGTATAGGTACCTAATAATTATTTGCTGATAATAATAATACAAGGAGGAAAGTTATAGTTATAATACATTATTACGTATTGTCTATAGCTGTTCCCTATGTATTTATCCCAATATGTATTGTAAGCGTAAAAATTCTAATTTAATTGGCTAATTTGAATAAACCAGCCAATATGCCACAACACCGAAAATTGGGGTCAAAATGCAATGGATGCTAATGGATATATCCACCAAAATATCCGCAATGTGAGTAAGCTTACGCATCTATAACCTGTTTTAGTGGAAAATGAACATAGCCTGTGTAGTGGAAAATGAACGTGAGATAGTAATCGTAGTGAGGGCATACATTTATTTAATCATGCCATCTCAAAAAATTTGTCAGCTCTATTACAAAATTCATAAAAGGTAATAATATCAGCTTTACCCACATATTTCTGTTTAATTTTGATAAACAGTAGGGCGAGGTTTTAGAATATAAGTAGAGCTATAGATAGGGTCGCTTACTTTCCATGTACTGCGCAATCGCGGTTACAGCCAAACTCTCTGCTCCAAATAGAAGATGGAGGATATACTACCAACGCCCAAAGCCAACCCAGTAAATTATTTACAAAACAAACCTATTATGCTGTGTGTTAATAATAGGTCTGTAAGAACCCAAGCAAGAACTCAGTTTCATTAGTGTAAATCAAGTGCCAAGATCTGAACTAGCATCTATTCAATTACTACAACTAAATTGTCTAATTTGCACATCAAGACTATGACACTCCCTTTTTGTATATTATCGTCTAACTTTACTTAGATATATTATATAGGTATGTTGACTATCATGTCTTTACGACGCATGCATGGGGATCGGGAAATGACAATCAATTGATTTGAGATATAATTTTAGTAATGTTTAGAAAGTTTAATTAAGTTAGTTTTTTAATTCGATTACTACAATAATTCAAAAGTTTTTATGGTTGAAATTATTATCTTATACTTCAGGGTTAAGGTAGTAAGACTTTTGCAATGCTTTCAAGATTGGCAAAGTATAAATGATAACCGTAATCTTATTCAAAAATAATAATACCAACTTTATTACTTTCATGTGAGGAATTCAATCCGTTACATCAGAGTATACCTATGTAACAAGCATAATATTATGCATTACATTTGAGGAAATAATGAACTCAAATCTTGAATCTTTCTTTTCTTAATGTACTGCCTACTTAACATACTCTATCTCTCTGTAAGCGATACATGCCATTACATAACAAAGTACCAAAAATATCTTATGAAACTAGACATGCATGAATCTAAAAAGTTGCGCTTTGCGCTCCGAGGCTCAACAATCCAATTTAAGCTGGTAGAAAATACTGTGATCCTGTGAGTAGTTAATTGAAAATCTGTTCGATGTAAGTAAAGGGCCTTCAAAATAATACCAGGCCAAAGGAAGAGTTTCTAATAAAATAATAAAGTTTGTCCTTTGAATATTCATGCTAAGCTATGGAGAGAAAGAAACGTTTTAATGCTAAACTCAGCATTTGGATTAAATTATCCACTCATTCGAGATCGAGAATAGCAGCAGCTGAAAAGGAGTTTTAACTTCTTAAAAACGGAAGGATATCTGTCCAGCAGAACTGAATTCAGTAAATGGCTAAAGAGATTATCCCCATAAACTTTGTTAACTACATATCCAGTGGGGCTAAGTGGGCTAAGAGTACGATCAAGACTAAGGAAAGGCAGGCAAATGTAATGTTTCTAACTCGCTATGCATTGTAGTATCGTTGATACATGAATACAATTTAAGTATGTACATCAGCATACTAAAGAAGGCACAGTATGGACAACTATAGTATCTGTACTAGTACATATAGTTACTATGAATCCTACAGTTAACTGGGTCATCAAGAGCACCATTGCTACATCAAATGGAATGCAAGAACCACTTTCTGTTTTAAATAGGATTTGTACACCAAAATGTTTTCTCAAATGTATTTAGGCGATTCACCCCCAAGTTGTCTAGTCTACTCTACACCTAATTTTCAACACAGCAAATACTTCCTTTTTGTCGGCAGAGGTTATTCATTGTATTTATGTAAAGTTATATTTACATTATTAGATAATAATTGACATAAATTTTTTAAGTCACATAAAAAGTTAATTAGTCACATGAAGAGTTAATAGAGTCAATAGGAGAGGCTAGGTCTGTAAATTAAAATTGCGCGAGTATCTTTCTTAGAACTTCATATAATCGCAATATATGTAGTAGTATAAATTCACTCAGAGAATGATGTAATGTAACCGATTGTACCATCCCTAAACGAGATTGGTTGTCTGTGGACAGTCAGAGATGAGTCGTTCACATATGTTCCCCATTTCAATATCGAACATAGGGAGTTTCAAGATGATCGCGAATAAAAAGCATAATGTTCATTTCTGAAGTTATGTTGACAGAAAAGTTTTACTGTGCTGACATTTTGGTGTAGACAATTTTTTGTGTTGGCAAAAAGGTGTAGACAATTTGGGGGTTTACCATTTTTGCTGGAAGCAGCTAACAATAAAAGCATCAGAGTTTGCATTCATTTTTTGTTACAGAAACAGACCATGATTGCACTTTAAAAGCATAAAAGTATAGGTATAGGTATATAAAAACAATTCCTTACTCATACTCATAAAATGCACAAAACAGGGATGTAGTGAAGTTAACGGTCAAACTACATTGTAAACCTATCTTTTTTGTACATCTGGGTAACTTTACACTAAATTACAACACATAGTACCTAAACGAACATTCACCAAATGCTTCCATTTTTACTCTATTTACCGTTGGAGACGGAGAATACTTAAAGGATAAGTCTAAGTAAATAATATAAGTTAACTAAATAATTCCAGATAAGTATATCTTACATTACAACTTTTTTTTCTTACCAAAAGTGCAAAAATCATTGGGCCAAGAAGTATCCAGATGTAAGGAAGGTCACTGTAGTTTTTCCAGCACTTGAACGGGTGTTGAGTTTCCATGCTGGCAGCCCATGCCCCTATCAAGATCAGCGGCAGTACTATAAAAACATCATAAACGACATAAAACAATTTCCCACAAACAAATCTACTATCCCATTTTGTAGATTAGGGCTCTTTAATGACCTTTAGTAACTCTGTACTAAACAATTTATTGTACTAGTGCCAAAACACCAGCATTTTCAAGTATAGTAACACTGGAAATTTCATTTTCAGCTACTTATCCAATGCCCTGGTAGGCAATGCATATAAGTGTTAGCACGGGGCTTCTCATTCCTTAAGGTATATCCGAAAATCATTGATCAATTTGTTCGGAACATGCACAATTTAGATGGTGAAAGTTGGCGAAATCATATTCATATAAATTTTCATTTCATGCATAAGGAAACTAAGGAAAGAGAAAGTTATCATACTTTCACTTCTGTTATATTCTGTCATGTCAGTCATATTGTATAAATACAATATGATATGACAGTACAATACAATATGACAGAGTACAATATGACACTCCAGCCACACAGACTTACTTACTTACGTACTTACTTGCCTACTTACTTACTTACATACAGCCTACTACATACTTCCAGACAGCCAGACTTCCAGACAGCCAGATACACTGTATCATATTGTATTCATATCCATTATTTGTACTGTCATTTGAAAGGACGTGTGTCAATCTGCCGCAAACCGATAACGTGGCACAGACTAACCTAACCTAATAAAACCTAACCTAAACTAAAACAATCCTATCTATGTAAAACTGTGCTCAGTGCGGCAGATCCTACCATCTCCCATTTGAAATACTTAGAAGGTGCTGCATCAGCTCACAGATATTGTTCATCTAACTACACAATATAATAACAATATTATAGTGAGCTGTAAGCGACAAATGTTCGCAGTTCTATGACAAACTTTCACCTTTCATTGCAATTATTCAGCTGGAAATGAGTTCTATCTATAGCATTCGCTTACGTATATAATATGTCACATAGTAACTCACAAATGATTTCTTACAATATCTGTAGTTACATACTCATCCCTTAAATAATATAGTAAAAAGTAGTAATTGCTTTATGTCTTATTATACTCAAAACATGAGTATATAAGACATTACAAGTCATAAGTCTTATGTCCTTAAAAGCTTTAACTATTCAAACAATTAATTATATAATCGAGGGGTATACCTTGTAAAATAATAGTTACTGAGACTGACAGTCAAACTGAGTAACAGCATATGTTTTTCAAGATAAAAGGAAAAGGGTAGGTACTTACTAGGCACCGAAGATTATTGGGATTACTCTTAGATTTTATATTAATATACTTAGTACCACTACACCAAAGACTATACAGATAAGCTCAAGTTTTCCGTAAAGTTACATTACACAACGCGAGAGAGAATACAATATGACTAATTTAACCATTAGTATACCCTATTGGGCATGAACTTATGTAGGTAAGGTTGAGGAAAGTTTGATGAAGTTTGAATGCTACGTCGGTAATGAAGGTGAAATGGGAATAGTTTACGTTAAGTAAGAAAGTTAGTTTGGGAGTTATTAATGGTCACTCAGGATGATTATATATTATATCACGCCACCTTCCTTATATACACCGCGTACAGTAGCAGTTCACATGATAAATTAGGCATTTTCAAGAATTAAAATAACTTACCCCATCCAATGAAATAGTACACCTTGAAAGGTGTCCCGCGGTCGAAGACATTGGTGGTGAGTTTGGAGTGTAGATAATGTCCCTGTATAAACATCCAGTTGATTGATGCCACGGTCGCGTATAGGTTTATAGATAGCACCATTTTGCACACAAAATCCTGTAATTGGCAAAGGAAGTAAAAGACGATAAAGTAGTTGACTCTTGTGATCACCCATACATCACCATAAAAGTCCTGGAGTAGACCAATGTTTGGCAATGATTCAAAAGACTCTTTAAGTCCTGACATGAGAGTTTGATCAATGTTCTATATCCGAGAGAGAAACATACATTAGATACGTATAATCAACTACTGGCAAAGCAAATTCCCTGCTCTACTAACCATACGGAAAAACATCAAAATATTTACGAAATATAGCTACCTTATAAAAAGGATCAAGTGCCTACATTAAGGATTTCCTTCTGCTAATGTTAAAAGTACGTGCAATAGTTTGTTTCTTTCTCTGGTGCAGCCAATCCATTTATCGTGCTATTGTCTTTACATGCACTCTGCACATTCATCAACCGTAAACTTCATCGAATTTGTCCAACTCGTGGACTCTTAATCAACAACTCTACTCACAATCCAGTGAGTGGTGCAGTAAATATAGTCAAAGAAAAATATCAGTGTCTATGGAGTGTGGATGTCTGTAAGGGATACCTACTTTACTAAGGATATCATGATTGAGTACAACGTAATTTTAACATAATTAATTCATACTAGGTACAAATGTGATGAAAGCTGCATAATAATGACAAAAATGTTTTTAATGATGCACATTGCACATGTAATGCATAGCCAAGTGGCATGGAACTTCGTTCAAAGATATCAGTTCCCAATTGAAATCTTTCCAGGGTTTATGCAAATGAAGAAAGAATAAATCATATTAGGCCAGATCCTCCAGAATAGATAGAAACCATAACCACATTTCGAAATGCTTGGAAACGTTGTCAAATCTGGTAAAGGAAAAGTTTCAGAGTTTCACGCAAAGTCATAAACCGTGGCACTAGAAAGAATTGCACTGACTATATTATTATGCAGAGACACTACTTATCCTTATAGAAAAGTACCCGCACAAACTGTATTAAAATGCGAAGTGTCTCTTCGCAGATCTTTCTTAAGCAATATTACAAACTTGAGAGTATAGACAGAGACATCATGATTTATTGTGAAATTTTATTTACGAAATAAAGAACAGACGTGCCAAATATTTGATGAAGAGAATACTAAACTATGCAATTGAAAAGAGCACATCTATCCCAACTCAAATAAGAACAATCTGCAACGTCTTTTTGTCAGTCGATGCACTTATTTATGTATTGCACCATTGACACCAATGCATTGCATTGTCTCTATCCATCCTCAAATGCCTGGCAAGACTGATAAGAATACAAACACAAACTGTCACGAACAACATCTATATTTCTATAACAGTTACAGTGCGATGTGATATCTTATCGAATCATTTTACAACTTCGAGGAAGGACGAATGCAAAATTTGGCATCACAAGCAATAATCTTCCTCTTGCTTCCGTCAATATTTGCAAGCCTCCAGTGAGAATGTTCGAATAAATGTAGCAAATATGAAGCTGTAACATGTTTATACTTACTCTCACAGATATACTTCACATGTATGCGTCTATCTTACTTATTTAGTGCACTATATTTCAAACCGTAGTAATTCCAACAAGTAATATCATTGTTTTCATAAGCAAACCTCTAAGTAAACAAAGAGCAGGCTGTTTTACCAACAAACTTTCAAGCGTTTAGATCCGCTACAGATACTCTATCATAGTAGAGGTAGTTCATTTATCCAATTTTAGACTGAAATCCTTTTTAAATATAAACTTGTTGACTAAACTGATTTTTATCCTTGCTAGGCTAGCTTTTCGTCCTAGATATATTATTTATGTTATATCTGTACTGTATGGTTCACTCCTCTCTTTATATATACTTCCTCAATCCTTGCATGACACTAGAACAATGTAAGAAACAAGTTAAACATAATATTATTAGGAGCTTTCCTTTTTTATTGCATTCCCTGTAATAACAAAGTTTCCTTTTTTCTATCATAGACACAAACAACACGCTTGTGCAGTGTAACCATCTGAATCCCTACAGGCTTCCTGAAACTGGAACTACCGCATAACTAAAGATTGCTGTTGAGGCAGTCAGTCTACATCAGTTTACATAGATATGCATTCTATTCTAAGGCTTACTACAGTGCAGGTATTAAGAGGACAGAACAGCTTTTGAAAATAAAAAGCCCAGAATGATTCAAAAATAAGTTGACTCAGCTTTTTCCATTATTGACTCACTTAACGTACACCGATTTTAATGTGAAGAGGCTCATTGGATTCCTACAAAGATTTTCTACACACTAATTACAAGTTTTTTATATTTTGTCTTGAAGGGGAGGGTGATATTATAAATCCTATGTCATCTGACTCTTGATTTTCACGATATTTGCAACTTTTCATTCTCAAAAAATGTTTTGACCCACTTACCCTGCAACAATTTTGATGCATTCGATTCAGAGAAAGATTTTATGGAAACTTTGAGGGTTTACTGATATCTAGTCTGTGGGGGTCGTGGTGGGGTGGGAAAGTTATAAGTTCTATGTGAAGGGACTTTTGGATCGTACTGTAGTGAAAGTATCGGTGAAATTTTTTACTCTCTCGGGATACAAAAAGAGAAAGCTAAGCAATGATGTTATTTGATTCTGCACATCACTATTGAGGTAGGCACCTAATAATGCAATATGAGAAACCTTTTGAAAACCAGTTACAGTGAGAAATCTTAGTAGCTTCAGTATTTAGAATATTTTACCTTTACAAGCTTCCAGCATAGAGACCATTGTAATGTTTGAAGCAAGTCTGAAGACTATAGCTCTCAGTGAATGAGCATTGTTAATGGTAACTCAATGAAAAGTTGTCACATTGTATTGTGCGAGGCATTAAATAGAGATAATATGTAGTAGTAATATGGTACAAGAAAGAATGAGAAATAACGAAGTCATGGAATTTCATAATGCGAGTACGGAGAAAGACACAGTAAGACATATAGTAAATTAGATGAAGCTGTAAAAGGAATTCTCTGGGCAGCCCTTTTATGTTTTTCTCGTAGTGCATGAGCGGAAATTAGATGAAAACATAATACCACAATACTACAAACGAGGATACTTTACGCAAATTGCAGATTACGTTTTGGTTATAGTCACCATTATTAAAATACTACCTAAAGTTTTACTTTCACCGGCGAGTGCCGAGTGCTTTCTAAATAATGCAAGCGCAATGAAAAAGTCTCATTACTCATTGCATATTGCACGAAAAATAAAATAAGCAAAGTGGGATTATACAGTACGTTTTAACTCCCATGTTGAGAAAGCCTTAATAAAAGAAGTTTTATTTTGCAATGAAAGATTTTATTTCCCTATACTACTTCAATGTATCATGTAAAGGACCAAAAGGTTCACATAGGGCACCGATGAATTATTGTTCGACTGTACTATTTTTAGATGATTTCAAAATCGATAAGGGCAACGTGCAACGATGTATGGTTAAATATGATAGATATGGAATATGGAACATCTAGGCAAAAAGTGAATGAATTATTTTATAGATTTTAGGAAATGTCACAAATTACTCCCACGGGTATGTGCGAAGCCCATTCACCACCAGATGTGACAACAACCATATTTTATAGTTTCGTATAAGACACTAACAAAGCAATGTTTTATTACTTTCTATTAATATCTATCAGGTACCAGAATAATGTACGTAAGTAGCTACCGGTGTTACTATTATTATGTTTAGGTGTGGCTGTATAGATGCTATACCAAAATTATTATGTAGCAATGACAAAACCTAAAGAAGAAGAAAGAAAAGGAATAGAAAAGGAAACGAGTGAACGAAGAAATATTATGTACAGTTCAATGGGAAAACATTTTGTATGTACCTAGACATTTATGTTATGAATGTACCTATTGCTACTATAACATTCATAAATCTTTATTCCCTCTGGATGTACGGACTATGGATCGATCCGCTTATACAACGTTCAACGTATGCCTATATATGAATATGCATCTGTCTGAATGATACCGCATATATTACTTTCTACAAATTTACAACTCGATCTGAATTTGCTCATCGAATAGGGATAGATAGTACGAATGAGTAAAGACATACATTACCATTACCATTGATCATGGTGTTCAATTTTACAAAATGCATCTCTTCCTTTTGCTTATCTAATCCAGCAGCTAATCATCAAAGATTGATACTTTCTATGTATGTAGCGTTATCCAAATGAAGATGAATGAGGAAACTTCTATGCAGTATTTTGAAGGTTGCAAGAAACTTACCACATCCCGATAGTGATTCTCACGGTTGAAAATAAAGGGTTCCGTTATCACGACCAGCAAAATACATCGTAAAATCAACGAGATCATCAAATGAATATGTACAGTTACTCGGTCACTGCGTAAGCATCTGAAAATTCAAAAATGTTATTAAACTTCGGAAAGATTCTCCCAGAGAAGCTCTGCATTATAATTATAATTTAAGTTCTTCGACTAAAATTAATTGAAAATTGTCTTGTCTATTTGAATGCTGCTGGCGATGACATTCCTGATCTGACACAATGCGAATATAACAAGAAAATTAAAGATTTTTCAAATTTTTCTACATATAGCTACTATACTTACTACATTGATAATGTAATGTAGCACAATAGCATAACAGGCAATTATGTATCCCTTTCTACGAATGTATGTTATGTGCTAAAATAACTTTATGTATATCACTATTGTGGTATCAACTCACTTCCTCCCGTGATAGACTTCCTCCAGGGTTAGAAAATCTCCCCGTTAGAAAATATCCCCGTAGACTTTCTCCCGGTTAAAAAATCTCCCGGTAAGAAAATCTCCCGGTAAGAAAATCTCCCGGTAAGAAAATCTCCCGGTAAGAAAATCTCCCCATACGAGATTGGTCACTACTATTTATTACGAGATAATAATAAGTATATATATCTGTAGTTGTAGTTATTAGTAATGTGCAGAGTGGCCAAGCGGGCAAGCTTCGTTAACAAAATTACAACTTTCATAGTAAAAACGTCAAATGAGACAACAATACTCAAAAATGCTGTACATATTACAGGCATGTATAAAAAATATTACTCAAAGCGAGAAATTAAATTTGTACTGTTCTTCACCAGAGGGTGGTATAAATTAGGGGTAGGCCCGAAAAAAAAATTTTTCACCAAAACTATTC
>JABASH010004127.1:0-14774 GCA_019776445.1 Tomocerus maximus | reverse complement strand
TAAATAAAGTACTTCAAACGTTTGTTTAAAAATCTGTGGCAATTACTACTAGGTTCTATGTATTATAGTTATATCTGGTTCATTTATACAGTTCAGAAAAGTGTACATATACATATCGAGTGTTGTTAATCACGCTTTACATTCGTATCATAGACATAAATTGCAGTCAAATTAGGCCAGGTAAAATTATTCCCAAAGAAGAAATAATGTATTTTAGCAGTTATTTTTTATTATACATGTATAGGAATTGTTACCCTAGTTCTGCACTTGAATGCATTTTATTTTGTTGAGATAATTTTACAGATGACATTAAATTCTATTCAATTTTTGCGTTTTATTGAACAAATGAATTGAGTAGAAAGTTATTATGAAAAATAATGCAAAGGAGAATATTAATAGATTCAGACATCTGAGAGAACAGTGTTGAGTTCGTGTTGAAGGTCATGATATTTTATCCGAGCTTCTTCCAAATCATCTTTCAGTCGGTCAATATTCGCTCTTAATAAATAATTGCCTTTCCTCAGTGCATTCAGGATATTCTCTCTGCGTTTGACACGTTTGTTGAATAATCCTAAGCGGTCTTCGTGATCTGCCTCGTCGTCGTCTTCCTCTGAAGAGGATTCTTCCTCGTCATCTGTCTCTGACTCAGACTCTTCCTCTTCGGACTCCTCCTCCTCCTCTTCCTCCTCCTCCTCCTCGCCGTCTTCTTTCTCCTCCTCCTCGTCATCATCGCTCGATTTCAGCATTTTTGCCATTTTCTCGACTTCCTTCTGCAACTCTTTGTGATGCTGCTTGGACATTTTCAACTCTTCTTCAAATTTCTTTTGTGCGATTTTCAGATTTCGTCTCTCAATCTTACTCGAGTTTTGTTTCTCCTTGATACTCTTCAGTTTATTCTCCCATAGCTTGATCTCTCTCTCTTGTTTCTTTCTGATTACAGTCTCTTCGTCAACCTCCAGATCCGAATCATCCCCTTCGGATCCACTTTCATATTGATACTGCTGACTGTTTTGAGCTCCTTGACCTTCGTTTCCTTCTGAAATCGTTCCTTTCGAAGACATTTGTCTTGAAATTCTACGCTCGAGAATTTGTTCCTCTGTCTGCGTCCACTTCTCCCCGAGAGCAACCGCAACTATTCCTTTCTGACTTTGAGTAGTCTCTAGCCTCTTCTCCAACATTACGCATTTTTGTTCCGAATCTTCCAACTTTCCTAAAAGTAGCACATTTACAGAAATATATTAGATTTAAGTTAACCAAATGCGTAGATAAAAACATTAAGCTTAAGCCTACCTTAATTATTGGTAGATATAATATATTATTTGAACATTATGAATTACCTTGAGCCACTAGTAATTGTTTCGTAAGTTCTTTAAACTTGGCTTCCCATTCTTCGGCCGTTTTCTTTTCTTGCAGAACTTGTCCTTTTAAAGTATCTATTTCCTCTTCCAGTTCATTCATCTCGTCGTCGTCGTTGGAAGGTTTTGGTGCCTTATCTCCTACTCCAGACTTCGATTTTTTAATTCCTGCTATAGAAGGAGACTTATACAATCCAGATCGAGACTTCCTCAAATCCTTTAAATTAGACTTGGAATCTTTTCTGTCTAATCCTTTTGTCAACATTGACAGTTCTTCCTCTGGAATTAATCCTAATTGGGCCTTTAGAGTTTGATTCTCAGCTTCTAATGTAATAATTTGACATTTAAAATCTCTATTCTCTTTCCCAAGATGAATTTTAGCTTGTACTTCCATTTCCAACATTTGTTTAGCTGACTGTAAGTCGTCACGAAGGACATCAATATCATCCAATTCAAAAGTTTCCTCTTCTGGAGTTTCTTCGGGGATTGACGATCCTTTCTGCAATTCTTCTATTGTCGTTTGTCTTCTGAATTTGCGCAAACCTATTCAGAATCAATCAACCAAATTATTATTTCAGATTGTTTGTTTTAGTATCTCCAAAATAATAAATTACTAGGTCCCGAGCACTGCTAAGAATTTCGAAAGGCCCTAATATTTGGTTTAATTTTGAAAGATGCTAACCCAGGACCCAGAGTGGAGTTTATTGTTTTATACATTGAAAACACATTTGGCAATTGCGTATTTTAGGGAGATATTCCATAGAACATACATGTATACATCCATTTGTACAAAAAAATATATTTATTATATAGAGATTCTTGTTTCAAAAATATATATGTAAGCTAAAGTATAAAATCGAAAAATCAATTTCTCATGCCTATTAAACTAAAGATTAAAGGTGTTGAATTGAAAGTGTTGATGTGAAAAGCATTGGGAATTTGTACCGCTTAGCTGAGGTTTGCTTCTGTCGTTGCAGGGCACTTTCTTGAGCTTTACTCCCGACTGAATTTCAGTGAGGAGCCGGTTGTGAATCGCATCTGTTTTGCTAGCAGGTTTGGCTTCTGAATCGAAAACGAACTGCAATATGAAATCGGGAGGTAATCAACGAGAGTCTCAAATTAGAGTTTCATTAATCCAACGATAATCCCATAAGCATGAGATTTGGTGTTAAGGAAGTACCTTTCCTAATGACTTCATTCTAGGAATGATTGGTTTGGATCTATCATTGCACTGGACATGTTTGAGTTTTCTCCCAGTTTCAATTTCTTTCATCATCGTGCCCCAGTCAGGCCGTTTCCGAGGTTGCTTCCGCAATTGATCAAGTTTTTGAACCACTTGAGGACGTGGAGGCTTTTTGTCCATTCCTGCAATGTATAATATAAATAGTAAAACCTCCGTCGCAATAAGAATTATCGGATTAGTGTCAAGTGTAGCGTGAACACAACCAAACTCAATTCCTGTAAAGCAATCAATACTATAATGTTATATTACTTAGTTCTTCGCGAAAAGCGACAGGAGTTCCTAAATTTCTTGACAGTCTCTAAGCAGCTTACATCGCGGTTACAGTTACTAGAATAAAACTTTCCCATAGATAACTACTGACATACAACTACTTGTCACTTAATTCTTACCGCTACGTTACATATTACATTACTTCATGATCAGCTTCCCTTAAGCCTACTCTCAAAGATTGCTTAAATTCATAAGATTATTATCTCGTTTTCCCCTTCTCCCCACATCTTATGTACAGCGACACTCAAAACAACTCTCAACTTTCCTTTTTCGACTTAAGTATCAAGACATTCGCCAGTTAATAAATGTTTCATCCGACCAAAATAGATTTTCCTCAAAAGCGATATAAAAGTGGATCACAACGATTTTTTCTTTTTTGTAATTGTGCAAAATTCTGATAAAAATATTAACTAGTACTTAGTAAACATATCAAAATGGTGCCAGCAATTACTCTAGTCGCTGTTGCAGAAAATACCATTAAGTAAATTGCACCCTATATATCAGTATTACAATTTCAAAATTAAAAAATGCTGACAGATTATAGCATTAGCAGTGTTCAACCAACCATGATGAAAAATCGAAATTCGTATCAAGTAGTACTTGCTATGTGGCCAATATTCTGGTATGGAAGGATTTTGGGTATGGTTCCTATAAGTAAGTCCAAAGTGAACGAACTGACTTTTTCTTACTCCTCCATATCCTGGGCCTTTGCCATATACTCGTGCTCGTCTTACTTTTTAGTTTTTGTGTTCGCAGTGATAATTTTTCTCAGAGATGTTTCCGGTGGCTCGGAATTAAATCTTATGGAACAATTTTTAGACATGGTCTACCACTATCACATAACTGCCATCATGTTAATTTGTATTTATCAGTCAAGATTTATACCTAAACTCGTCCAACGTTTATGTACCTTGGACGATAAGATAAAAAACTTTGAAAACCATGGTGAGTCAACAGCTAACTAATTTTTTTATCCAACGTTTTATTTCAACTATTCTTCCCAATTGATACCGTTTAATACAAAATCCCTCAATACGGCAAATTCCTTTCCCACATTCGTACATTCTATTTTAAATTGCATATACCGATATAAAATTCAAATTCATACCATAGTATTAGTGCAGATAAAATGTACCAGCATGTGAAACGAGATTTGTTTTAAAATACCTACTGGTAAATTATTATACAGGTTCAGTGGGAAATGGGCCTCCTGGGATTCCTTTGCTTACACCTCAGAAAAAGGCGGTAATGGCAGAATTTACTGATAAAATAGGAAATTCAATAAGTCATGACACATTTCGCAGATTTCCTGTAACAATAAACTACGAGAAATATGCACAAAACGATCAAATGACACTCTTCAACTGCAAATATCAACATTCATGGCTTGTATATTATTGCTGGATAATTACATTAACGTATCCATGTTTGGCTGGCATTGGTGCTGTCAACTACTTCATCGGCATTGGCTTTCGAAACAATGTAACATCCCCGCAAGAATATTTTAATGAAGTTTCTAAAGTCTACATAATACAAGAAATTTCTGAGTGGTGGACTGGAATTTATGTCGTCATTCTCGGTAAACTAATATCATGTGCTCATTTCGTTGGAGAGCATCTATTTGTCATACACCTAAATCTATTTTTCATGTTCTGCAACTTTCATCAAAATTGTAGTTTTTCATTTAATTATTTTCTCGAGTACACTATCTTGCAAAAAAATACTTACAATTGCAGATAATATTATTAAGATAAAAAATTTCTAATACCATTGAAAAACATTTTTTCGTAAGAATCTGCAATTAAACGGCTAGGGTTTGGTTGGATATTGAAAGTTGAATGAAGCCTTGAAAGTTACTCTAAAAGAGAAAGATTGTTTTCAGAAATGCAATATGCATTTAATTTTTGGGGAAAAGTAAATTCTCAAAGGGCTTCTGGCCAATTTTACTCTTTTTTCAATAGGTACATTATTTAGATTGGATTCAAAATTGAGAAGTGTCCCAAAAACTCTCGAGTCTAAGGCTCTTTTACTTATAAATTATTCTTATTCAGATCAATTGTTTTCTAAAGATAATTTACAATTTAAAGGGGCACACTTGTTTTGGCTACTGATATCGTCTGTGGAATAGATAGGAACAGTAAAGTATATAATATTATTTATTATAACATATATATATACATTTATATATATCCATCAAAGATTTTACTTTTCTACATACGTGAGCATAAACAGTTTAGCGGTTAAACAAAAACATAATTGTGTTATTTGTATTTTCGGAAAAATGGGTTTCTGTCTCTTAGAATGATCTTTGCTTGAGAATTTCATATGGGTAATCAATTTTATAAGTAAAAGAGGAGAGTTTGTTCATGGCAGTGTTACTGAAGGTGGTGGGGATGCGAAGAATCATTTCATAAACCTTCTGCGTAGATAATCAAATCTTCTTTCTAAGCTTGCTTCTAAAATCTCACATAAAATCGATTAAATTTTTACTTTGTTCTTACTAAAGGGCTACATTTTAATTTACGTCACTGAATATAGGCAGCATTAGTGTTTTGAAGCCATTTATTCATTCGCCTCGGCTATGTGTCTAGATAAGTAATGTGTGTGCTGTCATTAGATGGAGGATTAACAGTAACACCGAATCAGGAGCATGAAAATGGTTTCTAATCCTAAAAGTATGCATAGTGAATGGCTCACTAGGCATCCGTTCCGTATCTTTTGTTGTACAAAGTTCCCTGCATTTTAATGATCATTTTTGTCCTAGGTCATTTGATGGAGTTAACATGGAACTATGGAGATTTATTAATAGTTGTGTTCAGTGTCGTACTGCGATATCAATACGGTCGTTTCAACCGAATAATGACAGCCTTAACCCACCGCAGTCATTCATCCTGGGATATTGAGCAGTATCGTCAGCTTCATTGGGATATTTCATCTGTGGTTAAAGTACGTATTTATCACCCCATGAACTTTAATATTATCCGAGGAAAATTTTAATCTAACATGCAAAACTAGCTTCAATTGTACTTAAACAGCATTAGCATCTTCTGTCCAAAAAGAAGAAAATATTTCAGTTTGTGGTGGTAGAATATATTCTTAGGACTACTTTTATACAATATATTTGCGTTACCGTAGGAAATTATTAAAATTGGGAATAAATGATATTCATTTTGGTAAGATATATCATCTTGAAAGAAAAATTCTTAAAGTCGTTTAACTCTTTGAACTTTAAGCAGGACAAAAGTTACTCTACAGACAAAGCAGAGGAAAAGCCATCCTTAAGGAAATAAATAATTTGGTTATGCGAACTATTAATATACTTTAGTTATCTTCTGTTTTTTGCATGTCTATAAAAATTCTTTCTAGAGTTTTGAATGATGAACCGTATTATTTTTGCGCATTAGGGAGTGTTGTTGCCACGTGTCAAAGTTGATTAGGCCACAGCACTCCTAGTAGACAGACCACTATGTTTGTAACCCAATTACATCGCTCATCACCCGAGTTTCACACATTAGGACATTGTCAATGAAGCATGGCAGGTCTTGACGGTTAGTCCAGAGATAGAAGATGAAGTGAGCCTTGCCAGGATCGGAGTATAAGTATTTACGGTGTTTGAGTGAAATGGGAAGGGAGGTTGAATAGCAGTCTATTAAGCTGTAGGTACAGTCCACCCACTCATTTATTCATGGGCAAATTCATTATAGATTGCCGTAATTTAATAAAATATGTGGACACGCTGTTGAGACTAGATAGGAAGCCTTAGAGTGTCCCTACCCGGAAACTCCGATGCGTTGCTCACCTCATATTTCATAGCCACAAATGGAAAAGCCTGTGTGCCTTGCCAGTTCATTAATAAGAGAGACATAGCCGTAATTTAATATGCCAGGATGATGAAGCCGTGTCAATAATGGAATACAATGGATCCCAACACGACTGCATTGAGAGGACAGCCCTTTGTGCTCTTATTGTTAATGCCCGAATTGAAGTGAGCCGGGAAGAACTATCTATCTATGTAGTTCACAATCAGCCACTTCTTTCAACTCATATAAAGTGCTCTCCTTAGCAAGTGTTATTCACAAACTACCCGGCTCTGATAAAGTGTAACAAACCCGGGAATATCCCTGTAAAATCTTATGAACATAGCCTTTTCTTATAACGAGGTTATTAGTTGTCAGAATACGGGTGATCTATAGAGATTATTCAAATAGGTAAGTAATATTATTATTATAAAGAGATGAAAGCGACTAACTTATAGCATATAGTTTCAGACTTTTAGCCTACTGCATGAATATAGGAATGCTCTGTACAGTATTAGGTAGGGACCTACCCAATTTAGGCAGGAAGGTGTACTATTTAATTGTTAATGAAGCTATTCATATCTTCAGCTACTTCTGAGAATAGAATTTAATATGTACGCAAGTAGATTTAGTTTCCTTTGTGTATTATTTACCCCTACGCTAGAGAATCATGACTTTCTTTTGCTTTCCAACTCACAGGGTTGGATATACCAGATTTTTCATAACCCTTCTCATTTTACCATTATGCTACACATTGTGCTGTAGCAGATGTACATTACAGCTCGGAAACTGAAGTTATCAGTAGCTACTAAGGTATTTTAAGCAAGCTTGCAAATAAGTCTGAAGAATCTGTAAAGAGAATGTTTTATAAGACTTTCTTCGACATTATTTAAATATGATAGGTACTGCCATAGCTTTGCGTAATGAAAAATGTATAAGGAAAGGGTTCAATGGAGATATACAGACATCATTCTTGAACAAATAGGAAATTTGAATAGTTGACATATGATAAATGACTCCCCATAACGGAGGTTCTAAAGAAAGCTGTTGTAAACTAAAAAGAATGCTTTATTCGCATCAAGGAATAGAAATCATGAGGCAGAAGACTACTAAGACATCCACCCACCCCTATTTCCCAACTGCTGGCTCGTTTTCCAGAAGGTACTACTATAGGTATTATTTCCCTGGATGGTGACATTCAAGTAGAATAAGTAAAACATTCATTTCTGCAAACTTGCTACGTTTGCTATTGATGATGTTGGAAATGTGGGGCTAAGTGACACAACAGCCGTCTGCAGTTCAACTATCTCAAGGTTCTTGCGATTCTCTGCAGACTTTATTTCCCATCCGTATAAAAGCATTAAAATATTTTTCCTCCACCAAGTACTATTGCGAAAAAATCTTTTACTTAAATATTTAAATTCCGCCAGTGTCACTCACTACAACAATGGCTTGGTAAACTGTCCAATATTTTTAGATAGCCCATTTAATATATAAAGAAATTGTCTAGAAACAGTCTCCCATTGCGCATCAATAAATAAAAAGTTGAACTGTGGCACTGGCAGTAGAATTGTAAACATTGAGATGCAGCTGCATGTATGTAATATTTTCCCGAGGATTTGGATGTAAAAATTCCTTCGTCTCATTAATTATTGATGTCTTTTTATGCATGAAAAAGCGTCCTGTCGAAAACATCAGTGCTCGATGGGAAAAAAATCGGTGACCGTTGAATGGAATACTTAACGATGGATCCGAGTCCCTAGCGTCTGTCTATGCACACGCAAGAAACATTCTCATCTGTATTTCTTTTGCAAGTATTGATTGTAGTTTGTTAGCATGTATGGGAGTGTCGAGAGAAGATTTAGGTTAAGTTACGGGATATGATATTTATTTTATAGAAGGCTTATTACAGACATTTATATTCATTCATGAGGGAGGATTGGTAGGTGGTAGCGAGAAAGATTCATTCGCAAGGAGCATGGCATAAATAGGCCGAACTAAGTTTGTAGGTAATAATGCCAAGACAAGAGGAATAATCCATTTTGATGGCATTTGGTAGGCGAGGGAGACACGAGGTGAATTGATTCACATGTTTGTATGATGTAGCATGCATTTTTATAGTTGGAATTTGAATTTGCAGAAAACGAACCGAGTGCTGGGAGTCATAACGTCGACGACGTTTGTGTGCAACATCTTGTATCTGTTCTCGCGAGTTTACTTAGGACTCTCCAGTGACCTCAGCAGTTCAAATGCCCTGATAGTTTTCGAAGCCCTCTACGCCTTCATATACCTGATATGTCGTATGTTTGCCACGGCCTATTTCGCTGCAAGACTCCATGCTGAATCGCTACTGACTCTTGTCATAATTTCTGAATTTCCGTACAAAGGACAAAGTGAAAACTATTATATAATGGCAAGGAAATTTCTTTTGAATACTTTCTACTTAAAAAGTATGAGCACATGGAGGATAAATGTGCAAATGCATTCCGCCTGGTTGTGCTTATATGTCTTCCAGGGTTTGCGTCTCCTCTAGCGTGAATCGGCATGGAAAATACGTGTAGGACGTAGAAATGAGTTAGACAGTATTGTAGTCTGTCTGTTCTATATACGTGATGTAACGAATATATTCCCTTGTTGCAGATTGATCGGTTCTACAACCAAGTGTTGTCTGCGAATATTGCGATTTCTGGAAATGGTTACTTTATTCTCAATAGCAATTTTATTACCACGGTAAGTTCCCCGATCGTAAAGCGTTCACAATTCACCGGAGAGCTGAGCCCCACCCCTTAACTCTTTCAGCTGGAAATTCACTCGCATCATTCAGAGCTAAAGCCAGAATTTAGATATTGCCCAACTATCTGTATTTTATCATCCTGTTACTACTTCCATTTGTTTCTCCATCTAAATCACTAAAATATGCTGCGAAAACAATTTTCTCTCACAGTTTCCTCCAGCAGACGAACAGCACATTATATTTTATGCAGCCAACATGTTTTCCCTTTCTTTTCCTATTGCATAAATTTCTTTGAATCATGTTCTCGAATGTACAAATCTCGAGTGTGTGGACAGACCAAACCAGGGAGCGCATGTGACACGAAATCTCCGACACACTTTCCTTTCAACCCGTTTGTCTACCTAAATAATGGGTCTACTTCTTGTCTGTTCAATCCTCTCAATGAGTTTCACACAAATGAAGCTAGCCCATTAAATTACTGTCTTTCAGCATACAATAGATCTACAAGTATCTAGATACAATCTAGATACAATCTAGATGCAATCTAGATACAATCATGCACCCACTCCTTCGATTGTTTTCGAAATATCTCACCAGACTGTTTTTGTTTTTAATTCTAACACAGCTGGCAAGTGCGCTGATAACCTATGAAGTCATCATCCTGCAATTCTCAGCTTCATCCAAATAGTTTTATATACAAACTCAAGAAACCAAGACAATCTCAAGCCAAGTCGTTAGCATCCAGTAACAGCAACATGACATTTTCCTATGTGAATTATTTCTGTTTCAATTATTTATCCTTCCTACATGTGCTGCCGAATCTCAGGGCTATATATTAGTCCCCATTAAAAATATACTAAACCACGTACACCTTCTATCCCTTTTATTTTAATAGGACTAATTAATGAAATGAAATGCAATTTAAAGTGTCGGGGACATAAGTAGGTGAATAGTTTACATTCTATTTAAATCCTTGTTCACAGACGATGCACTCATCCTTTTTACCTTATTATTAACTTTGCAACACAAAGCTGTAAAACAAAACACGCTCACCATTATCCCCCCTTTGAGATCTATGTAAGCAAAGCCAAATTGTTCCACTACTCTTCATATAGAATATTTTACACTCACATATATAATACCTCCGCATTGCTACATAGTAGACAATTATACGACTCTGCAATTTCTCTGCTGACAAAATCCAACCAGCATAATAACAGTTTACAGATGTGCAAGTGTTTATAAAATGAACTTTATCTAAAGTAGACTTGGACAACTCAACACTTAAACAGATATGTACCTACCTACCCACATAAACATACATGGATATACCAAGTTAATAGCTAAGTTTCTGGCGGAAGTGTCGCTGTAGACCTTACCGTCTTCATGCTCTGGTTTTCCTTTTCTACTTTGACTCCTACGCAGTCTTCTCTTGTGTATATATTTTCTGAGTCTGTTCCTACAGACCTATAATATTATGTAGATCTCGGAGCAAAATTACCAACAGATGAAATTCTTCTTACTTACGACGACTGGTTACTTATTTAAGAAACTAAGAAAGCATTTATAGAATATAATACACAATGTGTGCGGTTCATATAGCATTTAGTGTGCAAATAAAGGAAGATGTATGAAAATCTTGTTTTCCCCTCACATTAATGTATAGAAACAGTCTACTGTTCATCATAGTACCCACTACATCATTAAAGTCCTTGTAGATAGTGCATGACTGCAGAAAAGCATGGTTTTAGTTTGTTTGTTTCAGAGATGCATAGAAAACTGTCTTCAATAATTATCTTTGTGTCGTTGAGATAGTTAGACAGACAAATAGGACAAGTTCATTTTCATATTGTACTACTTTCTATTTGAGTTGGGAAAAGTGATGAGCTTGTGGAGGACTCTAATTCATGAGATGCCAAGAAAAGCTTTACAGAAATTAATTTGGGCCTAAAAGCATGTGCGTCTGTAGAGACACAATAAAGTCCCCCATGAACAGAGCTCTAATTATGAAAATTGTCAAAGAAATTACCTGGCATCATGGGAGGGGGCGGAGGAGGCGGCGCACCGGAAGATGGCGGGGGCGGCGGTGGGGGTGGCGGCTTCCCTGCCGAAATCCCGTTTTCTGTAGACATTTTTTGAGGAAGAAAAGGCGATGCGGATGCCGGAGGTTTTTTAGATTTAATGATCTCTTCTTTCCCTGGACTCGCAGCGGATTCGATGTTTATCTTAATTGGTACACTTTTAACATTGGCTTTCTTTTTTGAATCCACTGTCACTGGAACAAGTTCGGGGATTTCCACGGAAGAACGTCGTCGATCTGCCGGAGGAACTGCTGGCACGGGTTGTAGTTTCACCTCCGGGACTTGGAAAGAACTTTCTTCCACCGGAGGCTTTTTCACTGTGGACTTCAAATTGATTTGTAGTTTGGACGTTCCTTGCTTTGGTGGCTCGGCCGGACTTACGGATTGGGGCAGCAGATTTGGTCTGGCACTTGGCTTTGGCTGGGCATTTTGTTGATTTTGTTTCCTCCAAGGAACTTCCGCTGGCTATTTTAAAACAAATTAAAAAATCATTTTCGATAAATACCTGCAGGGAAAGAAAAGAAAACTTGGGACAGCCAAGTATAATAGATAATGATAGAGATAGTGACTACTGCTAAAACATTCTCCTTGTGAAGATAATAAGTTGTGGTTATGATTAGAATCAATATGCTCAAAATATACATTCATGAAATTCTTTAGAAATTATTGATAGCATCAGAATTAAAGAAAAGAGGCAAATGAAATGGTATGAAAGAAATATTATTTACAGTACATTAAGATTATTTTTCATACAATTAGATATCTGATTCTAGTGAATATTAAATATTAATTTATATTATTGAGTAGCAAAGCGTTGTTACTTGTTGATTGGAAGAAGTATCCCTGACCCAGGGAGGTTTCTGTTGCTGTGGAGCATTACCTCGAGGGGCAATGAAAGGCATCCTTATCTACCTACCAAGTACAACTTTACAAATCGTAATACAACAATGCCGAGTGTATAGGGCTGAGTGTTTATTGTTCCTTAATGCTAGTATTTCTCCACATGAAGTGCCTTGTCAGTCAGTCAGAGTCAATGATATTCCCTGTTAATTATTATTATCTAGTGTATTGGACCTAAAGATATTCTATAATTAAGTAATACAAATATTAACCAGTGCGAATGAATTGTTATGTTATTGTTATGTAGTTGAACATTGGTGTACTATGTCGATTATAATGATTATCGTGATTATATAGTAGATGGGTAAACACTTGATTTGATTGTCTCAAGTATGTGATGGTCACAACTGTAAAAAGTGTCTACATAATCAATAGAATGAATTGGGATGGAAATTGGACGTTTTCGGCTCAATCAGCGTCAGTCATGTCTGCATTCCGTTTCCGTGCTACGTATATATGGGAATTGTAGAGAACACTAGCGAAGCCACATTGAATGATGATTGAACAAAATGAGCACAACAGTTCGCCCTGGTATATAACAGGAGTCTGATGGTGAATTATTTTGCCTTAATTTATACAAAGAGTTATGAAAGTAGTGTAAAATAAAGTGCGATTGAGTAATGGGATTCTACTAAGTGTCTACTTACACCTATCTACGATTATTTTACAAAAAGCTGTTGATAATGATTGTTATGAATTAAATGAGTAAGAAGTAACAAGGCGACAGAAAATATTAACTCGACTATTTGCAACAGTAAATGGAAGAGGCTCACTGTTGGTTGACTGGTGAATCAGGAACTAACTAACAGTCTTTTGGCACAGCATGACCCACTGCTATTTTCGTCTCGAAAATTTTGCAAACTTATAACGGATATTTGGCACGGGTGTACTCACACTTGATTCTAATGTTGTTGCATTTAGTTGGCATTTAGAATGCGCAGATCAGAAATCCTCATATTATTCCCTCAAAAGATGAGCCAATGAGCCAACCAAGATAAAAAACTATTATCCATCTACCATCTTTAGCTAATACTTATAAATCTGGCTACACACTTCTCCTCCACTAGTTATTCTTATCATAATACACAAACTACACATTAGTCACATACCAACTCATACCAAGCCAGATCTCCTCAACTGTGAAAACCTCCGTTCCTCGTTAGATTTTGTCTTTTGACAGACCAACCTAACCAGCTACACGACTACTATTCACAGATCTATGCTATGCACTTCACATATAGCTACCAAAAAGGTCGTAATAATAGCCCGGTATTCATTAAAGCTCCTTCACTCCAGATCCTTTCACACCTCACCACATAACATTGCATAAGTAACAGGGATAAGCCTTCCTCATCAGCCGAGGCTTCTTCAGACCCGTCGTCCTGATAACCAACGCACTCATTTGTACAGCATTTCTAAATTATAACCTCTTCTGTCTGGCACTCGCTATAATATAGGCATCTAACAAATCGGAAAATGTGCTATGAAATCCCAATCTCCCTATATGCCCCTGAATATCTACTTCCCTGAATACATATCTACTATTACCAATATCCGGATCGTTTTTAAGTTACAGTTCCTTTCAATGCGAACAAAAACCTGTATAACTGTTAGTGTTTAGGTTGCCGAAGGGTTAGCATAATTTTAGATTCCAACGATTTTGTAGTAAATCCAAATGCCGACTTAATGCCCCGCATAGGAGTCCTATGCTATTTGCAACTACAGAGATGACAGTAGTATAACAAACACAGGACTAAGACCGTTGGGATTTCAATTCCTGATATCCTCATTCATTATTCATACATAAATGCGAAAAGATTTTCTTGGTATTAGTTCTCTATCGAAAAATTTGGGAGGAGAAGAGCTTAAATGTATATTGCATCAATATTCCTTATGAGATTCATTCAGCGCACTTATCTGCACAACTAACTTCTATAAATATAATGTTAATACACCAAATTGTAGATACCATATACAACTCAATACTTACTTATAGTCTACAAACATTGGCATATAATTTATCCCACAATCGGCCCACGATTCTCATTTTTGGGAATTACTGTAAAAATGGCAAGTCTATGCATTCATGTCTCGACGTGCTCTGTGCTCACTGACTTTTATGAGAATTGAATCATTATCTATCTGTCGATTATGTAAATATTCTAATAACAATTTTTGCATGAAACTATAAAAGTACCTATGCAGTGTACAATATTGCATATTTATAGAGACACAAAGCACAAATAAACTACGTTTGTTATGATAATAAGTATTAATAAAATAGAAATGCCCTATAAATACATGGAACTGGATTTTAGCAATTATAAGTAGGCTTCTTCTACACATTTATTTCCCAATATTTATATGGATAGATATTTTATGCCAGCATACAAA
>JABASH010004126.1:0-14775 GCA_019776445.1 Tomocerus maximus | reverse complement strand
ACGATTTGGTATGCATTTGAAAATCATGAGTTTTCAAACAAACCGGTGTGTTTTAGAACAAACCAACTTTCAATACAAACTGTAACATATATACTGATGTTATTTTAAGTATATTGTCTCGTTGTCTGACTTTACCAACGTTAAATTTTTTTACTAATTCAATAGGAACGGTGTACAACATTCCCATTATTATTTGGTTGTTGGATACTCATCCGTTTAATGCCCCCATGGTCTTCGTTAAGCCGACTCCGGATATGCGAATTAAAGTGTCACGTCATGTAGATCACAATGGAAAGGTGTATCTTCCGTATCTACATGACTGGAAACATGTAAGTTTTGATTTCATTTTCAGTTAAATACTTCCAGTTCCAGTGTCAATATCGGTATATTTCAAGCCTTAAGACTATATAATATAGAATATATTTTTTTTCTGAAATATTGTGATTTAGGGTTCGTCAGATCTATTTAGTCTGATTCAAGTGTTAATAATCACATTTCAAGAGCAGCCTCCAGTGTATGCTGTTCTTAATAGTCCACCTCAACCACAGATGCATCAAATGCCACAGCCTCCAGGGGTGCCGCCTTACCCTACACAAGGCTACGCAACGCCCTATCCTCCAATACCCAGTATGCCTATGCCCGGAATGGGGGGTCCTTTGCCAAATTCAGGTGGAGCAGCCTTCAGTGTTCGACCAAGTCTATTAACAGCTGCAGAAGAAAAGCTTCGTCGAAGATTAGAAGATGTTTATTTGTCGGCGGAGATTTTGAAAAAAGTAAGTTTGTTTTCCTTTTTCTAGTATTAATATTATTAGTTACTGAGTATAAACAATGAACGCAATTTCCTGTAGACTGGAGATCAGTTACAAGACGGACGCAACAGATTGGAAATGATGGTGAGGCGACTCAATGAAGAAAAATCTACTTTGGAGCAAAATATTGACACATGCCATAAAGAATGCTCATCTCTCCAAGCAAAAATAGAGACACAAAAAACGAACGAGGACGAAGCAATGATTGATGATGCCATACAAGCTCCAACGCCGTTATATAAACAGTAAGTTTTTTGTTTTGTTTATCATTGCAAATATTTTATGGTTTACAACAATTTTGAAATTTCCATTTTGATTGAAAGGATTGTCAACACTTTCGTCGAAGAGGCTGCCCTGGAAGATACGATTTATTATTTAGGAGAAGCTTTCCGTTGCGAAAAGATGGATTTAGATCAGTATCTCAAAAATGTACGTGTATTTTCAAGAAGGCAATTTATGCTGAGAGCTATTCTTAACAAATGTCGTCAAAAGGCCGGTTTGGCCGGTTAGCGTTTTTTCTCAAATTATTTTGCAGAGGCAGAATATTTGCATTACATGTATATGGCCTACATGCTATACCCTGCAAAATTAAGATGATATCTACTTGTAATAAGCAAAATATTCTAGTGCGCAATAATAGACAACTTTAAAACAATACGAATCACAATTGAAAAAGCCGTTACATGTTCTTGCTTGTGTTATTTTCTATTTGTTGCGGAAATAGTATAATTCTGTAACGTTTAACTAGTGCATTAAAATTTATTCTGTATTCCCGAATAAGGAGTTGGGGACCGAACACTCAGATTGAAAAATTGTAGATATTATTAGGTAATATTGATGTTTTAAATTCCTACTAAATTTTGATTTCGTGTATAGGTAATCTAATATTATGTTGTTGTGCATGAAAAGCTATTTTTGCTATAATTACGTTCCTAGTTAGTTTTAAGCACAGAAATTCGCTAATAATAGAATTTTGCAATTAATTCGCTCATTATGCGCATGCTACCAGTTTATTTAAAGCCTAGTTGCATTAGATTTTTTTGCTGGTACCTAGTGTTAACTGTAACTACTCTAAATTGAGTATTTGTTGATGTAAATAAGTTGCTATCATAGGCATAGTGTCTTGAGCCTTAAAGGTACATTCTTTCTTAATTCGTTGTTATTAGCTGTTATTGTTATTATTATTCGTATTCGTATCGATAAATTAAGTTACTGAAAATATCTTTTGTGAAGTTCAAGCGATATTTGCTTACTCGGCGTCTGCATTAATTAACTTACTTTTTTTTGACTATTTTCGATTAAATCTATGAAGTTTAATAAAATTAACGTAAATGACTACAAAACCAGAATGATCTTGATTTACTCTAATTTGACATGACATGACATAAAAATTCTTAAAATATTTTCGTCGTTTTCTCGTTTCAATATATTTTTAACTTTTAACATTTTAGTATCATTTATTTGCATTTTTCAATTTTCAACGCCAACATGTGTAAAGTCAAGTCGTACTACAATAATCATTTTGCATTTCGTATTACGTAAAATTACGTACAATCATCAATACATCAGCAATCATATTATACAGAGTAAGACAATTTGGTGTCCAACGGCGGGAACTGTAAACGAATTTGTCATGATTTTATATTGAGAAGAATTGCACCAGCCGACCTTGTCTGTGCAAAAGGTTCTTGTAGGATTGCAAATTGCATGCTGCAGCTTTCTGTCCGCAGAAAATACCGCAAGATCTGCTGGAGTGATAAGCTGATGAAAATTATTGACTGAGACACCGAAGAGGTAGGCGAATCATGTCATAAATAGAAAAGAAATTACTTTTTAAATTAATATTATTAATATCCAAAAATATTTATTGATTTTGTTTAATGCATTGAGTTGATTAAATATTAATTACAAATATTTATGTCACTGTTTAGAAAAGGCACAAAGCAAGATAAAGTATGGCCACGGAATTAGGAGAACAGATTTTGCAGTACCTGTCGCATACGGAGTCTGTGGATTCTCTCCAATTAGCTAAAGAATTAGAAAAAGACCACCAAAAAATAGTCGGGGCTATCAAAAGTTTACAAAGTCATGGTAGTATTATCGAAGCTGAACAGAAGTCGGAGATAAGAACCGAATTAAGTGCCGAAGGTTATCAGTATTTTCATTAACTTAAATACATATAAATATAATACGATGATACATGCCATATAAATGTCAAATGTCAGACATTTTAATCGATTTGTATATGTATACAAAAATACAAATCGATCAAAATGTCAGTTGACATCTATAGTACTTATACTTCTTTCCCTTTCTATATGCTAACTCCATATAAAACTTTCACCGACCTTTCGTACTTTGGCCAGAATTTTAATCTGACGAAATGTTCTGGTGAAAGATGTAAAAGTGTTCATATTATGAAGTTTGCATGGAGAAAGTGAAAGTGGTGTCAACTGATTTTTGGATCACCTATCTGTATGGAGGTTTCGTTAAATGGCTCTAGTCCATTTGGCATCACTTACCATTATAGCCGAGTAGCAATTTGGTGAAATCACATTATATGGGAGTAAGGCGACGATATTGGCTTGCCTTCGGTGCTGACTGTTGTTAAAACAATGTCTTCTTGTAAGATTTGAACTTTATGGCACTTTAATATAATATGAATATGAATATGAATTATCACATACCTAGACTAAGTCTAGCCTAGACTTTGTTTTTATAATAAAATCATTACATTACGCAAAATCATATTTATTGCATATTTATTTAAATCAAACCTGTCACTGTCTTCATCCTTGCTAAATTATACCTTGCTAAAAGGTATAATTTAAGTTTTGTAACTGAATTTTTCTTCCTTTTTAGGAAAGCTGACAGTGGACAACGGTAGCCATGAAGCGATTGTTTTTCAAGCGGTTCCTTCGGGAAGTGGAGGAATAAATCAGCCCGATTTGATGAAAGCCACGGGTAACAGCGGAAAGATTGGAATGAGTAAAGCCATTCAAGCCGGTTGGTTAAAGACAATTAAAGAAGGAAAAAACACAAAAGTTGTCCGCGTGGTTGACGTTATCGAAGATAAGGTTTGTGGCATTTGAAAAGATTTATTCTTGAATTAGTCTTGACAAAGAACGAGGTTTGTAATCAAAACTCTGATTCATTCAGCTTTTTTGTTCAAAGACAAATCTCCCTTGAATAAAAAAGTTGAAGTGGGTCGGAGATGATCAGTTTCGAAATTCGGTACTGGTAAAATTGGTTACCAGAATTCTGTTACAGAATTACACTTTTGCATTACTGTTTTGATATAGGTGTACTGTACTGCTAATGTGGTTTAATTTGTCTTTTTATACCCCAAAGAAACAATGCTTCTACCAATATGATGTGACTCATGTCAATGTCTATAATATCTATCATTTAAAATGACATTGAGATCGTGAATTTATGAATGCCTATAATAATGACTCATCTCATGAGAAATTCTGTTGAAATAATACACAGCATGGAATAATTTTATTGGTTTTCTTTTCTCAACATACGTTAATCACTTTTTGTACGTATTTGTATTTAGGTTCAACAAAATTTGAAGGATCTTTTATCAGGAAAGTCATCATTAGACGCAGGGACAATTGCAGAGTTTAAAAAAAGAAAGCTAATGACTCAGACAACAGTAACTTTTTTTGTTGTGAAACGCGGCGAAGGATTTACTACCACAATTGAAAAGCAGGAAACAGACTTGACGCCTGAATTAATGGCAAATGATGAATACGAAAAGAAATCTTTCAAGCCTTACAATTTTAAAGCTCTGGGAACTCCTTTGAATGTTGGTCATTTACACCCTCTCATGAAAGTAAGACTAAATCGGGTTTTTGAGTTTTTAAAATACAAATGAAATGGTATACTCATGGGGAATGTTTCTTTCTAGGTTCGTTCTGAATTCCGTTCGATTCTTTTTGAGTTGGGGTTTTCAGAAATGCCTACGAATTTGTTTGTAGAGAGTTCTTTCTGGAATTTTGATGCCCTTTATGTACCACAAAAACATCCAGCTCGCGACGCTCAGGATACATTTTTCCTCTCCCGCCCCAAAACCTGTAGATCACTTCCGGATGAATTCGTTGAAAAAATTAAGAAAGTGCACTCAGTTGGAGACTACGGCTCGTTGGGCTATGGCTCTGAATGGAAAACCGAAGAAACTGTGAAAAATGTGATGCGAACCCATACGACAGCTGTCAGTGCTCGGCTACTTTACGCACTTGGTAAAATGTTGCTTCATTCTCAAAATTAAACATTCTCAGAGTCCTGCCCCTACTAATGTATTATATCAATTCTTAGGTCAAAAGGAATTTGTACCGTCAAAATTATTCTCAATTGACCGAGTATTCCGTAATGAGACACTAGATGCGACACATCTGGCTGAATTCCATCAAGTGGAAGGTGTCGTTGCCGACAGAAACATAAATCTCGGGCATCTAATCGGAGTTATGAAGGAATTCTTCCGTCGACTGGGAATTCACAAGCTCCGCTTCAAACCAACTTTCAATCCGTACACCGAACCGTCGATGGAAACTTTCGCTTATCACGAGGGACTTAAAAAGTGGGTAGAAGTAGGTAACTCGGGGATGTTTCGACCAGAAGTTATTCGTCCAATGGGCCTTCCTGAAGATGTTCGCGTAATTGCATGGGGTTTATCCCTGGAAAGGCCCACGATGATTAGATATGGAATAGACAACATTAGGGATTTAGTGGGACCTCGTGTGGATCTCCAAATGGTTTACAATAATCCTCTATGTCGACTTGATAAGCAATAATTATTTAAAACATCATGTTACCTATCTACACTTAATCTCTTAATTTGGATTCTATTTACCTTGAAATGGCTGTGGTTTTTACGTTTTTAGCTTTACACACTTTGTAAACTTGAAATCTAGAATACATCGTGTACCTTAATGTTAAGCTTAAAATGTAATACAGGCAACGGACACAAATAAATACACAGATGTTGTCAACCAAATTGGATTTTTATTTATTTAGAAAAGTTACATTTCAGTTTTTGTTAATTGCGTTTTGCTGACAATTTTTATATCATTAATTGTATATTACAGCATTATGTATATTTATTATTAGTATTGGTAATAGTGTTCTGATTTACATTGCTACGCCCTTTTTATCGGAAATGTAGTGCATATACACAACAAAACTATTCGATTGACCATGGGCTATGTTTGACTAATAGAGCAGAAATCTGATTTTTTGTTGCCACAACCAACATTCAATAAATACCTTTAATACCTATGCACATTTGCATATATGATTCAGAAATGTTAACATCTAATGTAGTTCTCTCTTCCCAGTGATTTAAATAGAATGTCGACAATTTAGGTACTTAATATTTATTATATTATCTGCACACTTATCTTAAAATTAATATTATTTATATTCGTGTTTTCGTACATCTTAAAATATTTAGTTAGTCGAAAGATAGAAATGGTTGTCTTATTTAAATACATAATATATTTCTTTTGCTATACCTATTCATAAACTGAACATCACCTCAATTAAAAAAGTTAAACAAATACTAAAATTCCCACCTGCTTTCCTATCTCAGCCATCCAGCATCAAACTCATAATTAATTATGATGAGTTTATTATTAATAATATTTTTAAATTATTATTAAAGTAATAAATAAAATACAAATATTCACAAAACATACAAAGGCTATGTGAATTTGAATACCGGTAAAAATGCAGAAAGAGACGAGAGAATGTTAGTGGCGAATGGTAACTGGCTAGTTAAACATTCATCTACTAGGTAGACAACGACTATGACTGTGACGGGACATTGAAAACATTTAACTCAGTTTAGAATAATTTGGAGGTGCGATACACTTCCTAATGATCTTGATCGCATAAATAGGTGTACAGGAGAAAGCAGTGATAAGAACGACTTTCCAAATGTAGTTCCACGATAAGATGAAGTTGGTATCTGTAAGACAAAACGGTATGATATTATTTGACTCCTTTAGGAATTAAAAGCGTTTAAAAATAAAAATTAATCGTTTAATTACCAAAGAAATCGTGGAAGACCACCAATGAAGCAATATAAAATAGTATGGACACGATTTCAGCCACAATCATGAGACGATGCATAGTGCGAATAGTGAGTCCAACCATAATCAATTCAGTTAAAATTAGAGAAGTGAAACTGATGGAAACGATGTGTATAAACTCGTCTTGAAACAGGATGAGAGCTCCATACATTATCATGCCCCCTAGAAATCATTAAAGAATAATATTATTATGGTATGCCTTAAGTATATTAAGAGTGTTAAGAGCATTGCAAATAGTGAAGTAGGTAACCGTAGAACAGTACCTTGATAAACACTGATCAGAACCCATAAGAAGAATGTTTTGTAAGTTAATGACCGCCCTTTTCCTAAGTCAGCATATAATTCAGGGAGCCTCATTAAATCGTCTTCTTTAACATCTTTGTCCAGCACCAAAGCAAATACAGGTAGCATTGTGTAGACAGTAGCATATCTGTCAAATAAACAAATCCCATGGTTTATAAACTTCTACTTTCTTTTCTTCCGAAAGTGGAAAAAAACAATAAATATTTTATTATTTATAAGCAATATACCCAATCATGAGAAATCCTTGATAGAGAGAAACGGAAGAAAAGTAGAAAATTGAAGAAAAGACTGCCTGCATAACAGTGATAATTAATCCACGATGCATAACGAACTGGGCCAGAGATGCCGAGCGCTTGTAAGAATATCGACCGTGGACCAACATTAGACGAGCCACATAACTGAATTGGGTTATGGAGAAATCAGCAGCCAATGAAGCCTGTCGTCCTTCTTTCCCTGTATTTTTAACAACATTTTTAGAGTCTTCGTCTCCAACTCCAATTACAATTGACACAACAATCTGACTTCTATGGATTTTTAAAATACCTTCAAGTCCAATACCGACGTCGGCAGCTTGGATCATAGCGACGTCATTACCACCTTAAAATTTAATTTCAATTAAAATTAATTACTTAACCAGAATTAATGTAAAGAGAACTATACAGTAGGTATTTATTAACCGTCGCCAATTGCTGCGCAACGCTTTTCTGTGTGCTTCTGAACCAAGTGGACAACAGTCGCTTTTTGGGTAGGTGAACACCGACAGACAACAACAACAGGACTTCCACAGGCCAACTCCATAAATTCCTTCTCATAATATTGCAGACATATCTAAACATCAAGTTGAAAGTGATATTTCTAATTACTCGACTAAATAATTAAAATTTGCAAAACAGTGTCGAAAATATTCTTAAGATTTTACCTCTAAAGATTCTCCCTTAATAACCATAGCGGAATCGGATTTTCTTCTGAAGTTGTTAAGTTCCTCAAACGCTTGCTGTCGGTCGGTTATTTCCTTGAAGGTGTAGATATCTTGTTGAGTTGCGACCAATTTCGAACTTTTAGCAATGCACGTAGCCGTTTCTAATTTATCTCCGGTAAGCATCCATATTTTGATCCCTGCAGACCTCAGTGTTTCTAGTGTGCTCTTTAAATCCTTCTGCAAAGTGTCTTCAACGCCAGTCACACAGAGAAGATCCATGTTCACTTCTATGGTACTCACAACATTTGTCATCAGATTTGCCCGATCAGTTTTACTAATTTTAGCATGGTTGTAGCGCTTTTCGAATTCTTCGTACTCGTGCATGTCCATTTTCTTTTTTGCCACAACCAAAGTTCGCAATCCCTCTCTTGCCATGTTTCCACATGCCTCATCCAGCCAGTCGTTAAACTTTACAATTGTTTTCATAGTTGTGTCGGCGCCTTTGAGGTAAAATGTGATTTCCTGTGTCATTTTATCCTGAAAATGTAGAATAATACAATACACAAATATACATAGCAGTCACAAAATTAAATAATAAATAATAATTCAGCAATTTTTGAAGAAAAAACTATACTTTGACAATAATGCCCATTCGTTTCGCTTCTGACGTAAATGGAAAAATATGTAAAATCTGGTAGTCTAAACTGGCGCCGACATCGTAAGAACATAGCGTCATAGAGGATTGATCTCTTTTGATCAGGGACAGGCCAACATCTTTTGCATATTTCACAAGTGCAATCTAAAGGACAATTACAAGTCTTTTATCGTCAGATATTACAGCTAACAGATATGCTAAATGAGTAAAATAATAATAAAATTTGGGTACTTCATCGGGGCTTGAAGCTTGGTAAGTTGCTTCACGTTCCATTCCAGCTCCCATCTCATCATCAAGAATTTCATTGTCATCGTAAACGGGGGTAACATTGTGACAAATGCTGAGGGCCTTGATTGCCTCTGTCACTCGCATGATTTCTGTCAATCTTTGTTGATGTTGCTGTTCTGAAGCAGGAGTTGGACGAAGGCCTTGGTTAAGCATATCTTTTATGTCCGTTGCTGAATCCGCCTGAGAAGTTGCCAAGCACAGCCGTTTGAAAATCATTTCATTTTGCGTTAGTGTGCCAGTCTTATCTGTCAATAGAAAACTAATTCGACCTAAATCTTCTGGAATAGTCGTCGATCGTACCTGATATAAACCAAATCATTCTACGCATGAATAACTGCATACCAGATTGAGCCAATTATTTGTCTTATATTTATTATAATAGTATTATTCTTAAAAAATACACTTGATCCGTACCACTGTCCCTGCTATTTTATCATCTCGTTGCAAAGAATATGCATAATATGATTTCGCCATGTCCATATTAACTCTCAAACTGTTTAAAAGAATAAAAAATATTTATGTAATAAATTAGAATTTAAAAACATTTGCAATAAGATATGATGAGGAATCACCTTATGGGAATTATGTAGGAGAATAGAAGAACAAATCGGAACATGTAGTTGTACCAGGGTCCATCGAAACCTTTTAGACACATCATGAGGAATGCTAATCCAATAACAGCAGCAAACAGAATCTGAAATACAAGAGACTTGTCAATTCATTGCCCTAAAACGTAATCGATTATATATTCTAATATAAATGAAACGAAATAAGTTTACCTTTGTTAAGTCATTTATTTCGAGATCAATGAGACCCACTTTGCTTCTAGGCATCGAATTATTCATCACACTTCTAGTTTCTTGACCGGTGTAAATAACAACTCCAACAGCATTTCCTGCAGCCAAAACAGTGTTAGCCCACAAGGTATTGTCTACTGTGATTGCTATTTCGTCTTCATTGTCGTCTTCCGGTCCGTTTTTCTGTGAAATAAAAATTGCTTATTAAGACCAATCAACAACGAAAATCTTTAAATATAACCTATCGTCAACCTAAAACTTTATCAACCTTTTTCATTGTTCCGATAAAAGAATGAATATCCATTTGGGGACGTTCAGCATATATTGTCACTGTGTTTTTGAAAAAATCATTCTCCGAATCGTGCTCGTCACCGTGATCGTGTTGCTCTTGCAAAATGGGCGTTCGAAGTTTCCAGTCAGTTTCGCCATCCAATTGGTCCGTCCGGATGAAACAACGGCCGTTCCGATCACTCGTTCGAAGAAGTACCATGTCCGCTGGCACCCGCTGATCTTTCTCTACCAGAATACAATCTCCAACCTGAAAGAAATATTAATTAAGAGTCAGTACGATACCAACAAAATAATAATATTTAATGACTTTTACATAGATAACGATGAGTAATCAATTTTTAAATTCTTCAAATAAAAGACCCACTTTGATTTTTGAGCTGGGAATATAAACTTTCATGGTAGGAGTGATTTTAAAATATTTTTGATTGTTGATTTCTTTGTCTCTTGATCTACGACGGAGATCGTCTACAGCTTCCCGGATAAGCGTAACCGTCAATACAAAGATCTGGTAAGACATTCCATAGTTTCATTAAGTTGCAACAAATATATCATTTTGAATGATAAAATAATATATACTAAATAAAAAATGATGTAGAAAAAGTACCAAAGGCCCCCAGTAAGTGTACCAGTATCCAATCCGGACTTCTGGGAAGAACTGGCTACACGCCATCACAAGAAAGTACATATTGAGGAAAAACTTGAATTGTTGATACAAGACCTGGAAAAAAGATAAGATTTTGTGACGAATGTTGTTGTAAAGATTTAAAAAGAGGGAGAATATAATCTTACCAACGGAATAAACGTTATTATATTATACTTCTGATTTTTTATCACATTAGGAGGAAACTTCATATCAATAGGCTGACCCAAAACTACTTCTCGATGTTTCAACTCTTTTTGACCAAAGAGTGAACGCTGACACCACGAACAACAGCTTAAAATAATAAAATTACAGCATATAATATGGTCATAATGTGTCATATTAAAATGTTTTTACATCTATTAAAAATGTACATCAATATTTACACATCTGGCATCATACGAGCTTTCATTTTCTGCAAATGAAGCTGTAAAAAGAGCAAAAATCAGACATGGAAATAGTATTCCCTATTTCCATTGTTCTAGTAGAAACACTTACAGACATGCTGTGCGCCCAATAGCACCGCAAAATCTCCTTGCCCATCCTTTTTTCTCATTTCTCATTGCCAATTGTTGTCGATAAAGTTCTGATGTTAAGACTGTGGGATTGCCCTGATCAGAGGAACTTGCGCCATCGTCTTCTGTACCATGGGAAGGAATAGAAACCGAGTAATTTGGGTTTTCAATGCTGTTCGTAGCTGTCAAATTGCTCCTATTTGAACGAGGCATTTTCGATGTGCCCTTCTGCCTGTTTTTTGAATGTCGGCTATCCCACAGTAGAGACTGATCTTCGTCACTAGAATAGAATGGATAACTTTCCATTACCTTCATGTTCATAAACTTCATACAATCAAGCCAAAGCTCCGGCGCAAAGGACAAAGGAAGACATTTAATAAAATATAAAATATGGTCTATTAATAATGATAAAATAATGTTGACTGTCTGTAAAAATTGCTGACCTGTCGCCAGAGCTAGTGGCACTAGTTATGGCACTTTTATACGATTGTCTATTTCTCCTCGACGATGAACTCCTCAGAAGGCCACGACTTTCGTCGGCAACTAATTCGTAATTATCTGATGTTTTCCGTCTTTCGCTAAGCTTTGTCCACATCAAAAATACATGCAGGAACAGGAACTAATGTTCTCATTATTCTAAATATTCAGTGAAGGAGACTTTTGACTTTCTCTAAACCATGTAGACTCGAACTGGTTAAAAATTTTCGAAACAAATGCTATTTTACAGGTTGCTTTCGTGTGCCTTTTTCCTGGTTTATGTATTGAAACAACAATTTCGGTTAATTTGGTCTCTTAATGACACAAGTCGTCAAATAAATGGTGTGCACCAGTTTCTGAAGTTAATATTACTTTATCAAGATCAATCATAAAATATAAATATTTAATTTAGTGCTTCACTGTTCACATTCAACATTCACAAATTCACAACACAACTTCAAAAGCAGTACAGAAATCCAACCATTTCTTTGCTACATTTTTTATTAAAATAGAAATGATAATGATGAACTGTTTGTTTTGTTTCCTCCCTAATACAACGATTTATCAAATCACATCATAATTTCTGCTTATGACTTTGATTGTTCTGCAATGCGAAAAATGCTCAATCGGATTGGAATTGGATTACAGGAAATGCAATAGAATGGAAGTCATGTGTTCCGTAATGAAACAGTCATCAAGTCGCAGTTGTAGTTGTAGCATAGAGTACAGTCATAGTCAGTAGTCAGTCGTAGTGCAGTGCAGTGCAGTGCTTAGTTCACCCATAGAGAAAAGATGTATTGTAAATTCTAGAATATTAGAAGACGGCCTGAATGAAAAGGGGTGAGACTAGATGGCCGATCGCCGACGACTACTTAGCCGATCGCCGATCGACTACTTAGCCGATAGCCGATCGACTACTTAGCCGATCGACTATTTAGCCGATCGCCGATCGCCGACGAAATAAAAGGTCGGATATGTCTATCTATCTAAAAAACATACCAAAGCAATAGAGATGGGCAAAAAATTGCTCGGCCCGAAAAAAATACAAAAAAATAATAAAACGCCATTCCAATGAAAAATTTATTAAAATTGATAAATATCTAATATAGTCAAACAATTCCAATCAAATGTTTACAAATACGAACAAATCTAAGCATATATTAATAAATACGGATAAATCTAAGCATATGCTTACAAATACGGACAAATCTGAGCATATGACTACAAATACGGACAAATCTAAGCATATGCTTACAAATACGAATAAATCTGAGCATATGCTTACAAATACGGACAAATCTGAGCATATGCCTACAAATACGGACAAATCTGAGTATATGCTTACAAATACATACAAATCTGACCATATGCTTAAAAATACATACAAAATTGAGCATATGCTTACAAATACGGACTACGGACTAATCTGAGCATATGCCTACAAATACGAATAAATCTGACCATATGCTTACAAATACGAATATATCTGAGCATATGTAAATACGGACTAATCTGAGCATATGCCTACAAATACGAATAAATCTGACCATATGCTTACAAATACGAATATATCTGAGCATATGGTTATAACTTATAAATACGGACAAATCTGAGCATATGCTTACAAATACGGACAAATCTGAGCATATGCTTACAAATACGGACAAACCTGAGCATATGCTTACAAATACGGACAAACCTGAGCATATGCTTACAAAGACGTACAAATTTGAGATTTTTGCTTACAAATACGGACAATGCCAGGCATATGCTTATAAATACGGACAAATCTAAACATATGCTTATAAATACGGACAAATCTGAGCATATGCTTACAAATACGGACAAACCTGAGCATATGCTTACAAAGACGTACAAATCTGAGCATTTGTTTACAAATACGGACAAATCCAGGCATATGCATACAAACACTGACAAATCCAAGCATATGCATACAAATTCTGAAAAATCAAGGTATATGCATATAAATGCTGACAAATCCAAGCATATGCATACAAATACTGTCAAATCAAGGCATATATATTCCAACACTGACAAATCAGAGCACATGAATACAAACGCTGGCAAATCCAACATATGGATACAAATACTGTCTAATTCAAGCATATACATGCAAACACTGACAAATCCAAGCATATGCATACAAATGCTGACAAACCAGCAAATGCATACAAATACTGACAAATACAGCATATGCATACAATTACTGACAAATCCAGACATATGCATACAAATACTGACAAATCCAGTATATGCATACAATAACTGACAAATCCAGCTACATGCATACAAATACTGACAAATCCAAGCATATAAATACAAATTCAGACAAATCAAAGAAGATGATTCCGGTTACTTTTGAGCATTTGCAGGTCCCCAAAAGTGACTGATTACTTTCTAGCAACCCTTCAACAATTCAAAAAGCTCCCAAAGGCGGCATAAAGGCCTCCAAAAGGACGGTATTCAACATCAGAATTTGGGGGCATTTGGGTAGCCCTTATAAAATGGGACAAAACTGGTAAAGGAACTTATAGGTCAATAATAACCCCCTGATTTTATAAAATTAAAAAACAAAACTATATTACTAGTTTGCCTACTTGACTATTTTCACAGAATCCCTTTATTTGGGGAATTTGGCCGCGCTTTTTATAGGTACTTTAGAGGCTTATATGATTTTCCGATAGTTAGACTAATTTTTCAGAAAAACGGTGTTAATAACAAAAAATCTTTAAAAAAACCAAGAAAAACACGTCATTTTAGGCAAATGTGGCAAACTTTACTGAAAAGGTTACAACAGCATACCGCCAATCTAGAACAGACCAATAACATTGACTATTGCACATCAAACCAAGTCCATCAGTAATGATCCCAGATAATCATCAAAGATCATCAGTAATGATCATCAAATATCAGAGATCATCAATAATGATCAGTAATGATCAGAGATAATCAGTAATGATCA
>JABASH010004125.1:0-14778 GCA_019776445.1 Tomocerus maximus | reverse complement strand
CATAATCACGTTTTTATTCAGAGTAAATACAGTATTAGATCATTATTCTGTGAATTGTGCTATTTAACATTACAACATGCATTACTAATCGTCAATAATTGTAGACTTCGCTGAAAACTACATTAGAAGTGTGGCCTGCCTAAGACCTAAATTATTAAATTGCTACAGCTAATTGTTTACTTATATTTGTTACTCTACTCATCTGCAGTTTTAGCAATGGATTGAGCTACTTACTATGTAGACAACTTAATAATAATCTCTGTAGAAAATAAAGATAAACGAGAAATCCCGTCAGTGACATAACGTAAAAATTACTTTCATTGTGTGTGTGTGATGAATAAAAAATTGTACATTACTTCAGTTCATTTTGTATGTAGACACAAGAATACATGTGTTTACGGACAGAAAGTGACTAGGTAATTTGAGGCTCCGGGTCCATTCCCTTTACAAGCAAAATCACTGGTAGCTGTATCATAAGCGTAGCTAAATGCGTCTGGACATTGTTGCTTGAAGATTCGTGAGTAGGAAGATGGAGAGCAATTCTTTTCATTGTATTCTGGCTCTGGACAACAATAACGGCCTTCTCTGGTGGCACTACAGGCACTATTGCATCCAACAATACGTCCCCCTGAAATCATCTTAAATCCCGGTTCGTTTGGACAAACACCGAAATTGAATTTGCAAGTTAGTGTTCTGCATCTGTCGCCGTATTGGACACCTCGAGGTGTGATGCTCATAGGAATATTAAATCCATCAACTGAAAAAAGTAGAAAGAATAATTTAGTAGATTTTGCTTGCATCTAATAAATAATTTGTCACATAAATAATTAAGGTTACACTTCTTACCGAGACTTATGTCGTAAAAGTCAATGCCCATCCAGGCATCTAATCCAAACTCTGCAAGGGTAACAGCCGTAAGATATGTCCGGGCACCATTGCATTGACCAGCCCCACAATCTCCGGTATTGCAGTTTCTTCCCGAACCATCGCACCCTGTTCTTCCCCAAATTCGTCCTCCGGTCCACCCGTTGCTCACAGAAAATGACTGGGACTGACCAGGACTTAGACGGAAGCCTCCATTCATTGGAGTCTCATTCGGACCTTGGGTTGCAGCCCAGATTACTTCATTGCATTGGTTTTTCACGGTAAATTGATGTGCACTTGAGACAAATTCTATATTCAGGGTATTTAGTATAAATGCTACAAAATATGCTAAAGAATTCTTGTACATTGTGTCGTATGAGGGTCTTAAAATTTCACTCAACATAAATAATATACCTTTCCTGTGTTCTACCGTCTCTTAAATACTTTATGATTGTGTTCATTTGCACCATATTGGCATATGTGCTTCATCCGTAGTAGCACTTGGCAATTATGCTTATTAGTGTTATTAGTACCAAAATTCTATGAACTAATAATCAAAAAGCCACAAAAACGACCAACCGTATGTGCCTATTACTACATACCTATACACTACACGCAATACCGATAATATCACTTTTAGACGCAAACTAAGTACAGCAATATTCGAGGAGAATTAGGTCAGTTAAATGAATTACAGACGCCTACAGTCTATCTAATATGTATTTTTATTGGCGAGTTAGGTAAAAGAAAAAATGCTCAAACAATTTGCAAACTCATGAATTAGGTAATGGAACGTACTTAGTATTGATGTCCAATCAATCATCTTAAATTGACAAATTCATTCACAGGTTGCATGAGGAGTTTGAGGAGGTAGAGGCAGCCTTTAAATGTTTACCGGTTTAACCTCTGCCTACGACACATACCTTCGTATATAATTTTTCATCTTTTAGTATACTAATTTCTAGGGAAAAAATTGTTTTCATCCTTCTATGAAATGCAGTAAAACATTAGCTTAACATTTTTATATTTAGATTACTATACTCTTTTATGTCAACAGCATATGGAACATTTTGCGCTTAATTGAATTTATACTGGTTAGACGGTTGGCTTGATGGATGCCTGCATCATAAATCTGACTCATAATGATCCATTATTCCTCGAAAGACCAAAGAAATACTAAATACCTACAGCAATCAGAATAATCATTTTGGTTTTCATTTTAGTATTTGTACAAGTGCAAGTGATTGAATACATGTTTACTGCTTTGCTATTTTCGCAGGTTTACTGCAATAAAATACAAATGATGGCACGAAATGATATACGAATGTTATACCAATAAAATACTAATCTGTAATAAAAGTTGTAATTTAACTAAGCTAATCTACTATAGTAGTATAAAGGTGCATTTCACACGTATTTACCACACGTAACAATCGCTTAATATACCCCTGTCACTGTCTGCAGCATTAACCTATATTTAACACTTTGACACAAGATAATGCGCGTACATTACGTAGATATCGAAGGAAGGGCTTAGGGTTTACAATTCGAGTAGTATATACAGAGTACAGAATTAGAATTCAATATCGCTCACCGAATACCTATAATATTACATCTTAAGTAAAAAGATATCCAATGTTTACTCTATTTATCATGACTATGACTGTACCTACTAGCATTCGTATTGTGCTGGTAAGCAGAAAAGAAACATGATGGTACACAAAAGATTATTGTAGACTGGTGTTCTCTTTATTGATTTCTAGTTTACATTAGCAATCTTAGCCTTATCGCATCAAAATACACGACGTAACAAAAACATAAAAATAAAGTCCGCTTGAGTATCGTAATCTAAACAAACTACTGTTTGTAGCATAATCAAACAATGGTAACAATAAGCTAAAAGCACGTACTGCGGCAGTAAACCTACCGAATAGATTGTGTATATTTATCTCTACAGCTTGACAGATGGACATAAATAACTAAATAAAAGTAATGTCATCAACAAATCCTAGAAAATAGATGCGTCAGAAGTCAACGCTTAACTTGAGGATTAATTTCATCCTTTTCTACCCAGACTCGAATCACTAGGCTTAGGCTAGACAAAAAGGCATATACGATAGCTTACACACTTTATTTTAATTATGATCATGGCATACATCATCGTAGTATGTAATACGTAGATCTGTATGGATATTAAACATAAGCTTGTAAGACAATGTAGCTTAGGAAGGTAAACAGAATTTTTCTCTTTTCTTCCACTAAGCGAAGAAATCTCAATACTTTATTTTAATGATGCGTGGCTAAGCTAGAAAAGTACCTAACCACAGAGTTCAATTCTCGATAGGCTCACGACGGCTCAAATGCAATACTTTTATTAGTTCTCTGAACTATGGTCGACTATATGGTATCATATTCAGGTCTGCTGCCAGGTTTTGTCAAGTCAGCAAAGATAATATTATTAAGTATGTACTGCACACTAGCTTTTCCCTTCTACTACGATCGTCTCCCAACAATAACGTATCGTGGTGGTACGAATGGGTGATTGGGTTTGTTTTGGAAACTGCAAGTTACATCTCTGCAACAAGTGTCTCATTTCAAACTTTTATCCTTTTTAATGCGTTGCATGTGTTGAAGTTTTTAAAAATGTAGTTAGATGTGTAATATGATATTATTTGTAAGTCTGCAGTGATACCTACGTACATCCTGTGGAGATTGTGACTTGCACGTAACGGTTTGTGAGAATGATCTTCAACCTAAAAATGCTTACACACGAAGAGTGTGAAGAAATGTGAAATATGCGAAGAATTATTTTATGAATATATATCTTTAGTGTAAAAACGTGTTCTACTATTCTACTACAATGCTAAGATATCTTTGCTTATTTAACAGTAGCATTATAAATGTTCTCTCTGTTGATCTATATGCATTTTGGACAAATTGTACAAAAATATCCAGACGAAAGGTCAACTTGTCGTACCTAAAAGTGTGAGTCAGTAAGATCATTATAATAACAGTTTGTAGAACAGATTTAGAAAAAGCAGCAGCGACAGCAAATAATGGATGTTTGTCTTCCATGTATATGTCACCCTTCGCATGTAATTTGTTATTTAGATATCTGCTTGGAGTTGCTTTATGCGATTGGGAATTTGTCATTTACTTATAGATATGAAAGACCGTATTCTTTGATCTTGGATAGGGACTGGAAGAAAATTGTTGCTTCAGTTTATTTTTAATACTCTCGCTGAAAAGTAGTTGTCATTAGTCTTGGTGGTATTCGTCTTTATTTGTATTGCCTTGGCGGATTGAATTGTAGCGTTTCGTGAACATAGTTGAGAACATGGTTGAGAATTACATTGAACTGCTGGGAGGGTGCCTCCTGTTTCTCCTGTTACTATTGAAGATAGTTTTAATTACATGGTTGGTTGCTGTAAAGGATGCCACTTTGGTCTATATGATGGAAAAACTGCAAATATCAAACGTTAGTGAGCTAACAGAAGTGTTACAGCGAATTATAGCTAAGAAAGAAAGACTAGAAAATTGCGCCCTTGAAAAAATCATTTTCCAAATCAAAAACACTTTTCCTAGGGAAGAATTACGTGAAAACTCCACACAAACCGAAGAAGCAATTGTTATCAAAGAAAGAATCAAAATGTCTTTACTTACAGGTAGTAACTTAGAGGGTTTTGGCAGTCTGATAGGAAGCATTGAGTTTTCTCCTGAAGAACATTGCGAAATAGAAAAGGAACTTGTGAACAAAAAAGAACAGGTTATTCAGACTGATGAAAATGGAAAAATATCCGTTTGTAGTGCCTGTCGGATCAGAAGTGAAAAGCAAACTGATACTAAGGAACACAAATCTTTCAATTTGTTATCAGAATCGGAATCCAGACCAGGAATATATCAACCACCGAAAAGAAGGGAAAGTATTTGTGATTTTTCTTCCGATATCTCCAGTATCAGTGGAGACAATTCCTACAGAGATAGGAAGAGAGCACCAGAAATTGACTCGGATTCAGATTGTAGTGACTGGAGAAAAGTTCCGGAGAGGAAATATCAAAATTCAATTTTATTTTCCGGAATGGATAAACATCCTCCTTTGCGAAGTCCATCTCCGATTCCCTCTGCTTGGAATCTTCTTGGTCTTACTAATGAAACTCGGGTAATTGACATCCGAGGGACACAACAAAATCAAATCAATTTTATCAAAGCAAGAAAGCAACATATTACTGAAAAAGATACCCGCAGTCCACTAATCATTGGTGTAGATGCTAGACCTACTATTTTCAGTGGTTACTGCTTGAATTTGAAAACTCGTGTGTGTCAATTTTACTCCTTCCCGTCAAAATATCTTCCTTGGAAGTTGCATGCTGAAATCAGGAAGGAAGGTAATTCGTCCGAGTTTGAAATGAAGAATATGATGTTTGCTCTTCTCCTCTGGGAGAAGGAAATTGAAAAATATAAGAAATTCTCAATTTTCACGGATAATGGGGCCATAAACTATTCCGACTGTCAGTATGGAAGTGTAGTAACTGCATTTTTGGAGCATCTTACTGGCTGCAAAAATTACATCAGAGTCAATAGCAATTCTCACGTTCATAGACGAAGGAGTCTTGACAATTTCTCAAGGTTTATTCAACCAGCAGACGATTTGACTCATTTTAATTTGGATCACTTCAAGGACTTCATGAAGAAGACATATGGGGTCGTTTCATTCACTGGAAGTCATGACTTTTTTCGAGAGACACAATCCCAAATCTCCCATCATAACGTAATTTCTTCATATTCTCTTAAATTTTTAAACATTCCTGAGAAAATTACTGCTTCTAGTAGTAAGTTGTGTCCAATCATGCATATAGAAACTTGAGATAATTATCAATATGAACTTTGCAGGGGAAGGTAACGGATCGCTACCCTACATCAGTGCATTACTGGAGTATGCTAGACAAGGTAAGTGCAGTTAACTTAATAATTCCTTGATTTAGGAATCAAATAATTAGCAGAAATGCAAGATAACTAATGAGCATTTAGATAAGTACTATTTGAGTGAACTTCGCATGAGATTTGCATAAAGTGTCCGAATAGTGTACATCGTTAACTTCTTTTTCCACAGGCTAACCAAGGGGCTAAAAATTGGACAAAAGGTTGTAAATCTTGTGGATTCTTTTTCCCACTGAAGTCTTTTGATGCTGAGAGTATGGACAATCGCACAATTAAAAAAATGCCCGTGCCAATCTTACTTTCCCAAAAGGAGGACGTAGAGAAAGGTATTTTTTCTATTGACACGGAAAATTTTCCTAGCTTGTAAACATCGAACTGTACATTTTATGCATGTGCTCAAGGAAAAGGATTTAGTAATATGGTCGTTGTAAAATATGAGGGACATTATTCAATCAAGCGAATAATATTCTCGAACAAAATAATGACAACGAAACAACAGATTTATTACGTGCAGAAGTGCATGCAAGTGTATATATACTTACATTTGACATTAAAATTATGACATTAAGTGTGTGTTTCTCGTTTGTATTGTAATACTCTTTTATAATATTAGGTACTTTTGGTAATGTAGTATAACCCATTGTTGTTGAAACATCTAACCTTAATTGTATATATAGAATTTATTCATATAATAGAATACTACATAGATGGAATCTGATAGAAGCACAATTAATAGTTGCAGAGACATAAATAATTTGTTTGTTCAAATAATGCTAGGTACAATGCACGAGTGCAACATAATCTTAGATTGAATTGAGACAGTGACAGAAAAAAATTATTCGAATTCTACTGTTAAGGATATAAACGCGTAAAAATCTGGCCATGTACCCTATTGGAAATTACTTTTGTATGTAGTAGTAAGTAGTATATTACAAATGAGAAATATGCTAAGCTAATAATATTGCAGTACATGAGACACTTAAGTGGTTATGTTTACCTACTGTTAAAGTTAATGATTGATGTCGGTGTACAATCCTAATTAGAACATCCTCCAAACACGTGAAGAATAATCTCATTTGTATTTCAGTTTTACCTTGTAGCCTAAAAGGTTATTAAATGCGTAAGAACACGAACTGGATTTTCAATACCTAACTACTAACTACGCTTTTGTATTTGCAATGTAATCCTTATTATATCTGCACAAACGATAATTCCGTTTCCTTACGTTATGAGTCATGACTGTAAATACTTTTTGATAACATAGAAATTATGATTATATTGATTGCTGATATGGAATGTTCCATCATGGATTGATTGTTTTGAGTGTGATTTAAGGACAGGTAACCTTTTTTGAGAGAAAATGTTACGTAATTGCATCCTATTGTCACTTTGACTATTTTCTGTTTTGTATTATACACAATAGTATGTTATCATCATTGTTAGTTTACTTATTCGTAGCAATGTACTGAAGTACGCTCGTCATCTAGAACTAAACTTTTATAAATTACACATAAAAATTATTATACTGATATTGTATTATGAATGTTGTAAATGATGGCTCAATGACTTTGGTTTCAATTGTAATACGCCAGAATTGATAGGGATCTAATTAGTGTAATTGTTTGCATATCTCCCTATCATTTTGAATACAAAAAATGTAGATAAGTGACTAATAAATTTCGGTACAGCTGTAAAACTTGAATGATCAATTTAGTTTAGTATTTACACAGTACATTAGATTTAGATAATTATTTGAACCTAACGAGGTATACGAGAAATTCGAGTTCTATAACGTCCAGCTGAGTAAATTCTTTGGCAGTTTTGAGAAACGGGATATAGAAGATGGCCTCCGAAACTATTTCGAATGATTTCGGGATAATAATCTTGCAAATGCACAGGCTCTCCTTTGTACAGTCTGGCAGCTATATAAATCTTTCCACAATTGTAAACACGAAAAGCTTTTCCGGGACGTTGGATAACAAATGTAGGAAATGGTTTATTGCTCCATACGACTGCTTGATTCCTTCTTCCGTACTGGAAACAGTTGAAAACCAAAATCAATGACATTCATTTTAAATAGCTCGTATAATTAAGATTGTAAATAGTTAACTTTGTATCTATTATTAGTAATTTACTCCTAGATAGTTTTTATGTAAAATGTTTTAACGATTTAACTATGTTGGTAGAAATTACCGGAGTAAGTTTTCCTTTAAATGCATCCAAGATTTCACTGGAGTTTGCAATGACAACTGCATCAATATGTTTCAAGGGCTGGTGTCTTATTGGATTGTGCATAGCATCCAAATTTGTTTTGACTTTATTCAGCGTGTACTTCCTATCCGATAACCATGCCCTCCATTCTCTTGGTGTCCACGTAAAGTAATTTCTATCGGATTCTACAGCTAAATTAAGTAAAATAATTTGTTAATAAACATAGGTTCTGAAATTCAATATTGTATGTAATATATATTTCATTTGGAGTAACATAAGATTAAAGATAGAACACAAAATTGAGTAAAACCTGGATTGAGCACATGTGCTGCTTTAAAAGATTCCCAATTATTTGTATTCTGATATTCGGCTTTTGATGAATAAATTGTTATTGTGACTATCCATAAGATTAGAAAACCACTAAACTGGTGAAAATAATGATTTTGACTTGATCGAGACATCTCTGTCTGTAGCTTCTCTAGTTGCATTAACCGCTGCGAATTTTTTGTCTCGTTCTAAAGTTTGCAATTGCATAGGGCTCTTTAAACTGTATGTAGAGATAATAACAGTCAATAGCACATATTTCTTATCACAGACACAAAAAACCAACCACATGTCGATAATTAAAACAACACTTAGAATTCAAGAGGAAGTGGTTTCGTTTATAGCTTATAATAATTAGGTATTATCAACCTGCTTTACAATTGCACAGTGTCTAATCATAATCGATCATGAAGAGTGACCCAGAAAAAATCATTTTCTTGATACTAAAGTTGCAATTATAAATTATAAGTATTAATTACCTTCCCCTTGAGTTTAAGCACAAAAGCATATAGAAGCTATCAAATATACACATTGAGAATATAGGGGATTATATATGATTGATAAGGTTATAAGTAAAGAGCTTTAATTATCTATGGAAATATAGTGACAATATTATAAGTAAAATATGATATCAGGAAAGTGCTACTAAGTATGTAGTAAATATTAAGTATTTGATAAAGACTGGCTGTATGATACGAAGTATCGGAGGAGTATAAGTCGGCAATTTTCGTTTACAGTCAAACAGTAAGTAAAAGCATGATCATGATCATCAATAATTTTATACCTAGAGATAATGTATTCCACAGCATGAATCTGCTGTACTGTGTTATTTGCTTACAGCTTTCAATACCCAACTTTGCATTATATCAAATGATTGAGAATCTTATTTGATAATCCATCATAATAAAGATAACCCCGTCCTATCATTTGTGAAGGTGGTGACATTATAAACATTTGCTTTAATATATCCCAGAATAATTGCATTGCTTACTTTTTTCGTTTTCATCAGGTCTACTATCAACTATAGTAAATGGGTCGTTATTGACTTGTTAAACTTACAGATTAGCAAAGGGTAACAATTGATAGCGGGTGGTCAACATTGCATTTGCAATGTTTGAAGCCAGGTTGGTTGATATTGTCAGCCATTAGACTATGTCGGTTGTATCGTAGAGGTGTAGATGTAATGTAACTGTTGTGGTGAGGATGTATTTCCAAAGTAGTAAGTCGACAATCACAGGAATGAAATGGCTGACTGAAATCCGTATTTTATTTCGAAATTTAGAATTAAATGGTACTATTCAATGAAGATTTAACGATGTAATTATTATGTGTATATGAAATTACGAGTTTTATTTAAAAAGTTAATCAAAAGAAATGCCACTGACGTGACGGTCGAAGATGCAAGTTACAGCAAAGACAAAAGTAGACTGATTCGTAGAATGTCTCGCGAAGTATAAGAAATCATATATTATACTGATATATAGTAAGAATACATAAAGGTTCATGTAGGTATCATGCAGGTAAGCCTTTCCAGGTAAGTTTACGTGGCAGTCAGATTTATCGGGACGTTTAGGTCAAGGGGAGGAGATGACGATGGGTCTCGTCGTGCCGGATCCAATCACTTATCCAGTAATTAAGGGAGAGAGATATGAAAATTAGTAGATAAGCTCTCTATTCTCTCAATATTCGTAAAGGTTTTGATTGAAATCAATTTTTGCATGGTGATTAATGAGTCTCTACTAGAAATAATTCTATTCAACTTAGAAATGTTATTACGCACCTACCACGTAATCTGACATGACAAATTAATTCTAAACTGGAAGCAATATTGTATCTAATTCGGACTAAAACGTTGAGACCATGAATACGTCACATTTCTCTTTAAGTTGTTAAATTTTTATCGACTCATTAAGACTTTAAGACCATAAAAATTGTAGTTTTAGTGCATGAATCTAAGTATGTAAGATACTATCAAGTTCATCACTAATATAATGTAAAGCTTATTTATTTATAGTAAATAATTACCATTGTATTAATTACGCATAAATATTTACACATCAATTGGGGATTTAAGTTATCCGTATCAGGCATATGTACCATGTACCTACAGAAGGACTAAAAGCTTATCACTTCAATCAAATTGAGGAATGTGAATCTAATAAACACAATATTATGCGCAATAAAAATTCAGAACAGAGTTGCAATTTTTTTAATGAACATATGACGTAATTATACTAGGATCAACTGCTATTTACCTTGAAAATGTACTATTTACTAAGTATTTTCCTGTGTGATTTAACACCGGCAAGGTAGAGTGAATGATATATTATGGTCTAAAGCTGACAATTTAATATTTTCGGAACCTGGAAGAATTAAAATCAAAGGTTGAATCACTGGGAAATTCCATATATTAATGCCCTTACTCCCTATCTCTATGTATCAGTACAACACACAATTTTAAAGATGCTATCACCACATACAAATTACGTGTGCAGTTACCTACTGATCTTTAATTCAAGTAATGTGTCCGGTTATCTGTTTAATTCTTTTATCATGAGAATCCCATTTACTAAAGTCGTAATACTATACAGTGTATTATGATAAACAATGCATAGCTAAGTATCTGCTTATCATGAAGTCTGTCGTACCTCATCCGTTTGAAGTACATAATGCCAATACCGCAAACGATATTATACATAGATTAGAAATAGAGTGATTGATCACAATTAAATGTGTACCCTGGATTCGTGTACTACCGGTTACTGCTGAATGATTCTGTGATACAGATTAAATAATAAAGTAGCATTTTTGCTTTTGAATCCACAATTCTCACCTAGATACATTGCATCATAATTACTGTATGTGTACATGAAATTGGAAATGGCACGTTCTCGCATATTTTTGTATACAGATAGAGTGGTTATCTACGAATGAAAGATTTACGTGAATTGAATGGTCTATATTGATTTGGCGTCTGGACTCTGGACATAAATCAGGACCCATTGATGCTCCTTGATAAGTCGTTGGGAGCAGTTGAAGGAGAGAACAACGGTCTACCATTTCGGCTTCTCTAGGTGTTTTCATGATAATTGGTACATAATCTGGTATACCTGTAACAAGGGTACAGTGACGGGTCAAAATGAGTGACAACGAGGTCAAGAAAAGAAAGTCGAGCGCCTACAGTGCGACTTTGCATCCAGATTCGGTAAGTCTTGATTTGCACAGAAATTGCAAAGCAATATTTGCAAATATCTTACAAAAATCATAGAATTGGTATTTAAACGGAAGAATCTTTCAAATCAAACGTGGATTCCCTGACATTAAGGAAAAGACAATTTGTAACGTTTCTTGAACTGTTTTTAGCATTTTTTTCCCTCTCAGTCAGTTTATAAACGCAAACGCACGATTAATGAGATATTGGACCAGAATACAACACGAGATTGTCAATTTTTGTAACGTTTCTTGAACTGTTTTTAGCATTTTTTTCCCTCTCAGTCAGTTTATAAACGCAAACGCACGATTAATGAGATATTGGACCAGAATACAACACAACACGAGATTGTCAATTTCCATTATAATTAGTATCGATATAGTTTTGTGACTAAGCAAACTTAATACACGGAGCAAGAGAGGAATATATCTCACAAAATAATTAGAAATGCATGCCCCTAAAACATAAAGTATTTGAGAAAAACAATATTCTGATTCCCATAGATTGGACACAATAAATGGTAGACTTATTGCATATTTTCTGTTTATACGCATATTATCTGATTTGATATTACATTTATAGCATTCCTATAATATAATTTGTGCTATAATAGTAAAGACAATCACATATGCATACTCAGAGTAGTTTAAAAAATTTCGGAGTATTTTCTGATTGTCTTTTGTGCACTGAGAAATCATATTCCAATTCAGTTCGGATGTCCAGAGGTCGGTGAAAAAATAATGTGGCAATACCAAGGTCAAGTACTTGTATATGTATGTTTGCATTATACTTCATGTCTACGAGCATTCATTAGTTTAGTTTTATAAAATATCATTTATACCATAACTGACCGACAAACTGTTATTGAGTAGAAGTAGAAATCAATCAACTGCACGTAGTTTTCCACAATGAACAGAGATAACATATTATTAACGGTCAAAGTAACTAACCTTACAGGTTTCACTTAGAGACTATAAAACAGTTTTTGATGTCTTAATTTTTATCGAACAATGGAAATTATTATAAGTAGTACGCACGTACGCAGTGCATTCATGCATTCATAAATGAATTTACTGGTCCGGAGATAAACCATCAAATAGAATAGATTCAATAATCAACTCTTAATTGCCATTTCAATGAATTACAACTAAATATTTCAGATACGTGGGGAGGAGAATAAAGCGTACGTTAACACTGAAGATATAGATGGGACTGGAGATGTTGAACCACCGCCTTCCCAGTTATGAAGAAATACCCGCAAAAAAGTCATCCATCGCATCTCATCACAGTGCTAAAGTAAATCAGAGCTTATTATTTATCATACTAAATAATTAATAATGCACACAAAATCAGCCAAAATTCAGCATTTTGTTTTTCGTAAAAATTAGCATTCGGTATATGTTATGGCAAAAATTACGATCTTGCATATTGGCTAAAATGCATTTGTGAATTTTATAGTTATGGCATTTTAGTATATTTTAGTCAGAGATAACAAATCCTTTAGTTTGAGAACGCACATTTAACAAATGTCGATATTTTGTAATTGCTAATGTCGTCATTTATATTATTATCTCTAAAAAATCAGCCTTTCATTTTTAGTAAAAAATCAGCAATCTAACTTGGTAAAAATGCCATTATCTGTATCAATAATTCATGTAAATAGGTATCATTACCATGCACTATCCACTACATACATAATATTATTTATGTTTTATCGATAATACAAACACCATAAAATATCTACCGAACCGACCATTTTTCTCACTAATGCATCAATAAGTGTGCCATTTAGGTAAGTAGATAACATTATTTTCGAATTGGATACATATTTGTACATTTATTATGACGATGCAAAAAATTTGGCATACTTATATCTATTTTTATTGAGATTAGACTCCATTTACCATGTTTATGATGCGTCATCCCGCGAATAATGTAAAGATATAGAATTGGGTCTCCAGCCGAAGATTACATTTATAATACATCATGTACGTAACAGCAGGGCTGAATACCGCGGACTGCGGTTACATATGTCACGTAAACGCAGTCTGCTTTAATGCTTTGGCTACGTAATGAGACATGATACATGATCCTAGATCATAAGAAATGATCCTAAAGTGTGATTTTATATAAGTTGTATTGAATGACTTTAGGAAGTGGACAATGCTACCGTAGCAATTCCTGACGAGGACGATGACGGTGGCAATCGGGATGTTTGGGACAGTCAGTTGGAGTTTCTTCTCTCTTGTATCAGTATGAGTGTGGGTTTAGGAAATGTTTGGAGGCAAGCTCAATTTTAGCGTTGAGGAAATTATGGATGAAAATCAAATAGAAACTATAACATGACTGATCTTGCAACGATTGTTACAGATTTCCGTTCACAGCTTATAAAAACGGAGGAGGAGCCTTTTTAATTCCTTACCTGATCGTATTATTGTTTATCGGACGTCCCATTTACTACCTTGAAATGTGTCTCGGGCAATTCTCTAGCTTCGGGCAAACCAAAATTTGGGCACTGGCTCCTCTCTTCAAAGGTGTTGCATATGGAAGCACGATCGGCGTTATTTGTGTCGTGTCGTACTACTGTTCTTTGATGTAAAAAAAATAATATAAATTATATTAATTTATATTACTATTTTAATATAAATATATAAAATACATAATAATTGGGCATTTTGTTCATTAATTAACCAACAGGGCTTTAACAGTATTTTATTTCGTCGCTTCATTTGCCAAAGACCTTCCTTGGGGGCAATGCGATGACAAATGGAATGATGATACGATCTACTGCGAAAATGGGACATACGTCGGTCCAAATTCTACCAGTACATCTCAGCTTTATTACGAGTATGAATTTAATTTTATGTTCTAAAACAGTAGCATCTAACTTGGAAAACCCGTCAGGGGATTATCACTGTCAGACACTTTAGTAAGCTTATTTCAGAAATGACCAAAATTGTCTGCGGAAATGACTGAAAAAACCTACCTTACCCGGGCTTTCTTGAATTGCATCTTTCTCTACTCCCAAATCTTCATCTATTTCGGGCTGCCATTTACTTGTTCATTTTTATGGGAATACTTTCATGTTAATGAAGTGTAAACTTGAATAAGATCATCCAAATCGTACTTATTTCAGTTCAAGTACTGAGTATGAACTTTTAAAAGTATTACTGAAGTACACCTCAAAATTCCTCGTCGAATTGGATGACCAAATAATAATCCCGGAACAA